>JASVER010000152.1:1100994-1205808 GCA_030449065.1 Oceanodroma leucorhoa | reverse complement strand
TTTTCCTGACATTAGCCAAGAGCTTACATTTCCAATTTCCTGCAGTAGATTGTGCTTGTCCACTTTTGAAGAGTACAGAACAAAGGTGTATAAATGTGTGTGTCGAGGGTGGCAGCGTGGAAGATGGAGTTCAATAGTGCAGGTTCTGCTGGTTTTAGTCTAGATTAAGGTGAATATTTACCTGACTGTCAGATACTTTCTCTCCAGAAATCACCGCCCTACTAGCAGTTCTCATGTCCTTGTGCACTCCTAGATTATAATAATATTCAGTAAAAAAGTATTTGGACTGCGATTCTGCATTTAAATGACTGACTCATTCAAGTGCTCTACAGTCTCTGAGTTAGACCTTCATTGTAGATTGACCAATTCAGACATAGGGTGAGATGTGCTCAACAAACATGGGTTTATCTTGTTTCTGCCAAGTAAAACCATTCTTGTTTTGATGGTATGTTCCAGCGTAATCTCTGTTATTAGGATACAGGTGGGAAAGTGTGTGTATCTCCTATTTTGGCAACAAAATCGGTAGCCGCTGGGTGCTGAGATGATTTGAAAATGCAGCCAGTGCAGTGTTCACAGTGATCAAACTGGAGCTACTGCTGCTGTGTCAGCTGCCAAACATACATAGTTAGAGACCTCGTTCAGGGAGAATGTGGGAAATTCATAGTCCCATGACATTAAATAAAGAGAACAGCCAAAGCCCTTATTATAGATTTCCTTTTTTCCATTCCTTTGTATGCGTTTTTCTCCCTCTTTTACATCTCTCTGTGTCAGGAAGGTTCTTGTTTAAAAGGTTTTGTAGGTGTTGGGAACAAAAGCAGCTGAACTTGTAGTCTGATCCATCCRACCAGCTCCTCCTGCCATAGACAGCTGTTCTTTCCTTTCAAACCCTCCAAAACCACTCTGAGCTAAATGTTTCATTTTTAAAAAATGAATCATCAATCATAACCCTTCTAGTAAGGACAAGAAGATACTTCTGAACAAGAACTATGAAATTTCCTTGCATTCCTTTCAAGATGGTGTCTGTTGCTCTTCCTGTAATAAYTGTCCTTTCTCTGCACCTACCCGTCCTTCTTGCTGTCTGTTTCTTCTTCTCCGTCCTCTTTCAAAACATGCTGTCTGCTGTCTTCCCACTTGTATCGCATTCCCTGACTTTTATCCTTTCCATCTTGTTTCCATGGGCCTGGTGTGGTACCACTGAGATTAATGGACATTTTGGCAATTTGTCTATAACAAAGCTGGATGCTGTCTAAGTGCTGCTGCGCTTGGACCAGTAGCAAATGTATCGGGTTGCCTATGAAACCCCATCACGCTGGTGYTCTACAGGAAAACCAGCGCTGCTTTTGTCAGGCTGGCCAGGATGTACATCATTACTAAAGAAGCAGTCAGGCCGTATGGAAAATTAAATCAAACTCTGAGATCCCGAGATGAATTGGAGATTGGCTTCCTCCCAGTCTGAGATCTTTAGCAGACATGTGCTGGAGGAGGGATCAGGGAAGAAGGGAGAAGATGGARCAGGAGAAAGGGAAGTTTTAAATGCCTTGAGGCAAAAGCTTAGCTGTCCTCTGCAGCGGTTTCTAGCTCTCTGAAAACCTCTTGCTCTCAGCTACTGAATGAGTACTCACGGTTCCAATTTCTATTTTTTTTTTTCCTTCTCTCCATAAAAGTATAAATATCAGTCTGTACTGGTAGGGTAGTTTGGCTTTTGGAACAGTCAAACGTTAAAAAGTTGTTTGGAAAACTTTACAATAATATACAAAGAGCACGTCACCTGCCTTCTCTCCACACTGGAGAGCTGTGTTACAAAAACTCGAACTGGTGGCTCAAGCTTCCTTTTTAGTTAAAATAAGATTGCCCATGCAAACCAGACAAGGCAAAGCAACTTGCATCTTGGAAAAAGAAACAGAGGTTGAGGGAGGAAGAATCACAAATCAGGGATTGGAAAAATGTCTATACTTTGTCCTGGATCCATCCCCTGTAAGCACTTTAGTGGTGCATTAGAAAGCCAGTAACCCTAAGCTTTCTCTTGTCAGTAGAAACCAGGAGATATCTCCAAAGAGCAGTTCTGCTCACCTAAAACCCGAGTCAGCCTGTCAACATACTGTCTCTTTTCRTGGATAATAAAGGAAGCAAAGGGCAACTCATTTTCTATTTTTGGCACCTCAAGCAAATGCTTAAATGTGAAAAGGATGAAATCGGTCCTTTGTATATACTTAAGGGATACAGTGTGTATGAATCTGCAGGGATGCCAGAGAGAAAAAGGGGCGTTAGAGCCGGTGACACAGAGGAAGGACCAGCAGATGAATGAGCCTGTACAACRTATGGGGCAAAGGAAGGAGAAAAATAGATGATAGCCAGGAATAGATGAGACCAAGTGATGGGCACTTGGCAGARTCACCTGTGGTGACAGAGAGGCGGAAATGTGGAGCAAATGTCCCTGTTTTTAGCCATGTTTGGTACACAGTGGTGACAAGACAGCCACAAGAAAATGTTAGAGGCTGAGAGGTAGGATTGCTTAGGAGGAAACAGCCAGGACATCTGTAGGTCTACTGTGGTAGATAGACTGCRTGAAGACCTCTGTTTCTGATAAGCTCAACATATCTGGGATTTTATGCTTAAATTGACTGCCATTAATAATTTGCAGCAAAACTAGACAAAAATTAAAATAACTTTTCCATGTTAAAAATGCCACCCTAAGTAATTTTGTATTTTYTCTCAGATATGTGTGTAGGACCAGCAGGGTCACAGCAATCCTTGAAAGGTTAGAGAATTTGTTTGCTAAGAGACCATTGCTCTCCCAATTGTTTATTGCTTCATCTGACACCTTAAGCACTTCCCATGTTGCTGAGGGTTGTCTATAAATCTCGTACCTTGTACCRAATTAAGAAGACCATCTGTTGAAGAAAGCCTGTGTAAGGAGGTTTCCTGGAATGCAGCACTGATGAAACTGCACCTATACCACCATCTGAAGCCCCACTTTCTCTGCAGAGAAGGGGGCAGGATTGGTTTTCTGTTAAGCAACACACAGCTCCAGCGAATCTGTAATTTCCAAATGTCTGTTGATTGAATTTGTGTATTAATGGTTATAAGGATCTTCCTCCTTAAGCTGTAAATCACATTTTATGGTATTAATTCATAGGAAATGATTAAAGCATCCTAAATAGGTAAAGATTTACAGGTTTAATATTAGCTGCTTGACGGGCATCTCCCCTTGATGTTGTAGTGCCAGAAGACTGATTGGAGCGAGTTCATTTTTATGGAGTTATTCTTCATTAATAACCTGTTTCTGACTCCATCAAACATGCGCAAGGGACACGGAGACAGTTATTTGTTCCGAATATGAGGGACYGTAGGTTAAATGTTTTCCTTCATTTCAGATCAGTTACAGTACTGTGTTCYCTGCCTTCAGCAGCAACTCACTGCTGGGAGGTGTGTGAAACAGGAAAGCAGTCAGGTTATGTTCCTCATGACAAGAGTTCCTGAAAAGTCAAGGAGGTCCGTTGTGAAGAGTCCACTGACTTGGCTTTTTTTTTCATCTGATCATGCACATATTTTCCGTTTCAAAGAATGCACAATCTTTTAAAAAATAATCTTGCTGGGGATTTGAAGACATSACAGAATAGATGCCTGGGAGATCAGTTCAGAAATTGTTTTCCTAGGTAGGGTGCAGCAAAGAAGAAACAAAATGTTGGAATAGGTAGTTTGTGAGTTAGTACTTGTGTATTGGAGAGGGTAGAGGGCAATGTAGAGAGGATCAGAGGCATAGTAATTGGGTCTGGGAAGGTCCTCGATGGTCAGGAGGAGGTGGTTGACTTGTGCTGGTATGAAATAGGAAGATCTTTGTTGAATGACAGCTTGATTTTCAGTCTCTCGGTGCCTGGATGTGCATAATTTGTATATCCCTAAGTTGCCACATTTCTACAGTGAACAAGGCTGTGTTGGCATCTCAGCTTTAACCTCCTGTTAAAAATAAACATKACTTTAATGCAGAATTCTCTCCATGTTTAATCAAACTCTCCAGRCTAATAACAAACAGAAACTTGAGGATGCTTCCTTTTATTTTGATATAACCATTTTTCTTTTCTGGAAGGCACTGTACCTTTTGATCTCCTGAAAATGAGACACTTTTTTGATGTCGTCTAAATCATATGCATCACACTGCTATTCAGTAAACAGTAAGGTCTCGATACTACTCACCTCTCAGATTGCCCAAACCTAGTTCATTAGGCCACTTAGGGATGAGGTACAACCAGTTGTTAGCTGTCATGATGGAAGAGGGATTAAACCAGTAGTTTCCAAATTGTGATCCACAGTCCTGAAGGTCTGCYGAGGTTTAGCTGATCTTGAGAATTTTTCATGCTTTGATTCAGCTATTAAATCATGTTCAAAGAAGTTCACCAGTCAGAAACATATCATCAGCTGATGATATGACGGGCAAAATTTGACAGGAGTCAATGCAGTCATGCAGCCCCACTCTGCCTGAAGAACTGTCCCTTTTCCCAGACTTTGTTCAAAATCCCTTTCTGTGAAAGCCAGCAGCAGTCTCGTTGCCACTGCAACATGATGTAGTTACCAGTGGGAGGGAAAG
Organism: Oceanodroma leucorhoa; assembly: GCA_030449065.1. Taxonomy (NCBI): domain Eukaryota; kingdom Metazoa; phylum Chordata; class Aves; order Procellariiformes; genus Oceanodroma; species Oceanodroma leucorhoa. Next base: position 1,201,223 of record JASVER010000152.1, on the reverse strand, counting down.
AATCTTCATGATTGCCTTTATTTAAGAGATGTATATGGTGTAARAAGTTGTGGACACTTCTGACTTTTCCTTCCAAGAAGTTGATGTGAAAGTGAATTATTACTACCACAGAGAAACAGAAGAAATATAATATTAGGATGTTTATATTTTAGAGGTGATCCATGCACAGTGCTTGGAGGATCTTGTGATGAGATGTCACATCAAATAAGAAATCCAATACTCAAATTCAGTTGTCATAAAAAGGTTTTACTTTGACTCTATTCCAGCACTCTGACTCCATTCCAGAAAAATAAAGACTCAGTTTCAGGATGATTTTTATTTTGCTTTGAACGCTGTTCACATACACTAAATGAAAAAGAACTTTCATGTTCTGGTTAGAGAAATTAGCTCAAAGAACATTTTAATGCTACTTGCTCTTATTTTTGATTTCATGTTCCAGAAATGTCTGTGGTGCTTGCTAAAGATCATAAAGCATCATCAGCCTCTCCTTYGCCATGCATAATGAAAGCCAGCATTTCAACAACACTGGGAAGAAGCTTTATTTACATAGCACAAAGGAAAACRATTTTTTGAAAGGCTAACGTTAATCATGGGCAGTACAGCAAATCACAATGTTTTCACAGCAAAACACAATCAAATGTTTTTATTCTAGCCAAAGGAACAGGTTTCTGATTCTGAGAATAACACCGAGCTCCACACCAAAGAGACACAAAAGGGCTTCTCCAGCACTGTGCCATTAAACCTTCTTTGCCTCTGTAAGAAGAGCTGGGTTCTGACAACGCTGACTGTGTTTAATGAATGTTGAAGTCAGTGGGACTCTCTCCATGATACCTGCTCATATCTCCCAGGTCCCTGTCAAGAGACCTCTGGGAAAAACATTTTCTTTGCCCTGCTCAGCAGTCGGTTCACGCTGATGCACATCTGAGGCTGAGCAGATAGCTGGGGCATTTACAGAGATGCTGCGGGTGTCTGTGTTCTGCCTCATGGACCCAGCAGAKCCCCTGCCTCTTTGGGACAGGGGTCTGGAAGGAAATCCCCCATCTCTTAGTGAATATAAACCTAAGTTTGGGATTTGGGTGGCTTTTGTGTTCAGTTTTGGGGAGGAGAGAGTGTCATCTTTCTCTTGTTCTGTTAGAAGAGAAGAGACATGGATTTGCTTTGGATGTCTTTTTTGTGAGCTCACTGAATTCAGTAGAAAGGCACCTGATGGAGCCTCTAGGCCACTAAGATGACTTACTGCTAAATAGATAAGATACCTCAAACTATGACTGATGATAATTATTCCCTGCTTTCTTCAGACATTTGCAGAGCTCATGTGTTGTCTGAAAGTGAGTGGAGCAATGGAAGGGGAGAAACAGCCTGTAGATGTGAACTAAGGCTGACAAATCTGTAGGAAATYGCTTTGAGTGCACTAGATTATTCTGAAAGCCTAATGCTGTTGTATGCTTTTCCCTTGTTTTTTTTTCTGATACTGTTTAATACCACCTAGATTCTTACTTCTTGTCTTTGCTTGAGAAATGTATTTCTCTTACAGTCTGAATACAGTTTGCAAAGGTGCGTGAGATTCCCAAGGATTTCCCCTGACTCAAGTCAGATCCTTGCAGCCCTTTTCTTATCAATTGATTCCAGTTTTTAAACTATCAAAAGCAGTTTGATGCAAAAGTTGCATCTTCGTGCCCTGAGACCCTACATTTCCTTTTCAAACTGCTTCCTTCACTGTTSCAAAGAGGACACAGCTCCTGTGTTACTAATAGTAATATAAATCCTTAAATACATTAGTTCTAACAACAGCTCCTGGGACATCTTCCTGGTGGTAACTTTCTGATATTATCTGCAGGTATTTACATTAAGAACCTGTGACTGCTTAAAAAAAAATGGATCAATATCGCAGCACTCCAGTAGTGTTTGGAATTTTTTTTTTTCTGTTTCCTGGCCTGTTGTTTTTCATATTCCTAGGAAAATCCCATCCAGCCTAGCAGYGTTCTTTTTGGCACTGCCCCTTAATAGCTGCCACCCACCCAAGCGAAGCAGGGCAGAAGCTGCCAAGCTCTAGTATTTCCTTGCTTTATTCCTCAAAGAATGTCCTTGCCTCCTCTTTCTTGGATGTTTTCTATACATGCATTTGTGACTCTCTCTCTCTCTATTCCCTTGCTTGCAATTAGTGGAGCTTGAGCAGATTTGGGCCACTGGTACATAGCTTAATAATCACCACTTTTCCACTTTTTTCCAGTCATTCTTTTGTGATGGGCAAACATATTTCACAACATAATAATGTCCCTTGGCAGATTTGATCTCATTCTCGTAATGTGAATGTTTATAGACGATGGACTCAATATGCCAGTTAAAACAGATTTTGATTTTGCTTATCTACAGCCAAAGTTCTTGGCCCCCGGTGCACAACCAAACCATGTGTAAAAAGGTATTCAGCTCTGAATGAGATCACTAACATCTGTTGCTGCACATAACATTTAATCTTCAAACACCATCAACAACAACAAAAATCAGGCAGTTCAAGATGCAGAAGTGGAGAAACAYGGGCGCTGTGGGAGCGAGCTTCAGTTCCTCTTAATTGCTGCTGTGCCTGGGGCACGCGGTGCTGCTCTCCTGGCAGCCACGGCAGCCTGCCCTCCGGAGTCCCTGAGGTTTGCACCGCGAGAGGGGAAAAAAACCTGCTGTCTGAAAAGAGCAGCCCAAAACGCAGCCAATTCCCACCCACCCCCTTCCCTGGGCAGTTGTGTTCTTGCTCAAAGCAAGTGCCAAAGGGTGGTAAATGAGAGAGGTACTGAAGTGGTCAARGGCGTTTGTTAATATAATCTCTGATATGCAGAGATTAGCCCGACCTTTGTGGTAAAATTAGCTCCTAATCACTCTGGTTGTTCTTGATGGTCTACAAATGCAATTTTGAATCTCCTCTTCTTTGTGGTATACCTGAGAGAGAAAATATGATCACAATTTTCCAACTATCCYGAAGAGCAGGACGTATCAGCCATCCCTTCAGGTGCTCTTTGCATTTATCATTGCGATACCTTTTGACAAATTTGTATTCCTTTTTTCCTCAGAGCTATGGTATCTCCTGGATCGGGAGCTAAATAAGGTATCTGTGCTTTACACAACCTTTCAAAATGCTTGGACTCCACCTTGGAGCTTTTTCAGCAAGCTTGTAAAGAACCCTGCTTCTAGATAGATGTGTTTTTTCTCTTTGTGGATGGCAGATGGTCTCGGCTTACTCACAGGCACTGTCCAMTGCGCCTGGAGTCTGATAACTTCAGCCATCTGAATCGCACCCGTGTGTAGTCATGAATTCTTGATAACGTTGCTGAAGCCTCACATATTCTCTTTACTRCTTTTCTTAATCGTAAGAATTCTCCCGTCATTCACTGAGTACTCTCTCAGACGTATATTTGTTGTGCTTTGCTGATATGTGTCTTGAAGCTATGCGTGTTTTTAAATATGGGGGAAAAAATACCGTGGCAATGATAATGGCAATAATATAAGAGACTGATGAAATAAAGTAAATTAAAGTTTAATGCTAGCAGTGGAAGCTAGTTATGACATTTTAGTTATATTGTTCTGTCTTCTAGAGYTATAGTTTGGAGTCCTTGAGGAAGGAAAGGTTTATTGAATTTTGTTGTATAACGTTGTTGTTGCAAATGTACCTGCTGGTCTGGTGCTATTATGTTCCCCATCTCCTTGACTGCTCTGAATTTTCATTGACTCATAGATTTCACCGAAAGTTCATCATAGTCTTGCACGGGCTAAGAGTCTGTTCCATTAAATGGAAATTCGGGTCTCATGTCCTTTCCAGGAGCCGCGGTTAACGAACCTGCACCAAGGTTTCCTACGTGATCTGCCTTCGGTACCTGTGGTTATACCCTAGCATTCCTTGCAGTGAAACAGATGTTTGTCATATGGTCCTAAACACAGAAATCGGCCCAGCCTTTCCAAGCGATTTGYGTGCCAGAGAATTCAGTTATGGCTCTGAATGGGCCTAGGCCATAACGCTGTGAGACGAGCTTATTTAACAGAAATTCTRGAGTGTTTGGCACGTTATGTTTACCAGGGTGAGGGGAACAGGAATGAAATGCAGTCCTGGAAAGAGGACTGTCGTGTAGATGACTCACTGCAATCAAACACTTGGAGAAAATATGGTCTCTAAGTGTTATTTCCAACTAATTAACTGTGTTTTTTGTAGGATCTATAGAAATACAGAAACTGTGAAATTTAGGGAAAATTAAATTAGGTTTTCAAACAATTGCCAGGCTGCCCAGTGTTCTTTTTTTTGGAAAAAAAACAGCAATCTCTTTGCCATGTAAACTGAAATAYGCTAAAATGCAAATGTTGATGTGTTTCAACAAGGAGAATGCAAACTTTGTTTTCAAAAATTGAAATACTTCAAACTGAAAGGTAGGATCATATATACACAGCCTTTATTTAATCAGCAGCTTTGACATTTTTACGTTAATTCTTTTCTCCAGATATTGTATTTTCCCCTATTGAAATATGCCCAATTTACACACAGTATACTCACACTCAARTAGACACATTTTCAGTAGAGCTGACAGATTTAGTTCCAGATGTGACTATATATGTATATACGTATGTGCCATATAGTAAATATTGAGTATACTTGCATAAGAATTGATATCACTAGAGACGTGGTGGTATATGCTCTTTACTATAAAGGGAGGGCAGGACAAGGTTCAGTAATCAAATTCCTGAATGGAAATATTGTGATTTTCAGTGCAGCGAGCGCATGGTCAACAAATAAAATCAAGCGGTGCCTCACGCTGACGGAATAGGACATTTGCGTAAGTATTTTGATGGTTTGTTAATGGCATCAAAAGGCAAAAGAGAGTAGAGAGGAGATGGATGTACTTTGTCTTTACAGTGGGTGGGTGTCTGAAGGGGCAAATCCTCTACTGGGCAGCAAAAATAATGCCTTTCCAAGTAGGTCTTAGGAAACAATTTTTCTCCGYAAACGCTACCGTTCCTCAAACAGCGCTGAGAAAGCAGATTGAGTAGTCAGGAGATYAGTGACCTTGGGCAAGTCAACGCGACGGATCACAATCCATTTAAACTTCAGATCTTGGAGAAGCCGTTTGAAGACTGGCTTCATGAGCCAGCAGTAGGCTGGCACTCTTTTTTTCTCGTCAGGATAACGGTCCCTCCTCTTGGCAAGTGCAAACTTGCCCCGTGAGACCCTGCGGTCCATGCGTCGGTTGGAGAACGGCCCGGGAAAGCGTGGTGCTGCTAGCCAGCCGGCGTGACGGTGGGGACGTATGAGGAGCGAGAACATCTTTCTTCAGCCTGGTCAGGAGGGTGTTAGCTCCGCACTGAGTCTAAGTTCACGGGGAGCCCCGCCAAGCACCTTCTGGCTCCGTACTAGAGGAATGGTGCGCAGGAGCCAAGGCAGGGAAGCCCTGAGGAAGGGGCTGTGGCCAAAACTATAGAAATCAAATCTAGGTCTGAATAGAGCACTTTGCTGACCAAATTTGGATTGTCACCAATTGCTTCTATTTAATGAGACCCTGTGGAAAGCAGGACCTGACGCTATAAACTTCCGAAAGGGGGAGCAGAGCGTCTAGGTCGGTGATTAACCAACTAGAATAATCAGTTGTGTGTGAGACGCTTTGGGGGATAGCTGTGATTCAGTTTGTGGAAAGAAGGAGGTGTCATTTCGGTTTTTTAGGGATGTAAGTTTGTAACTAATTTTTGTCTCTCCTTGCCAGAGTAACAGTTTGAATGTTAATTTAATTTTGCAGAATATCATTTATGTAAATGTAATTAGAAGGGAAACATGATCGGGAGATGCACAGCACCAAAGAAAATTTATTACTCCGAGGGGTATTGCTCTAATCATTCAACTGCAATATTGAGTTTCCCCAGATTTAATCTAAAAGCAATAAATTACAAAAGGCTAATGTCCTGCCCAACAAAAAGCTGTCATGAACCCAAGTTTCTGTGGGGAAAAAATTCAACTTCATTTCAGCAACAGGCTCTCCTCGTTTACACATTCCTTTTATGATTCCAGTCAAGTCAAAGTAAAATGAATACAAATGTGAGAGTTCGAACACTTTCCCTGAATATGTATGTGTGTCTGTTGGTGATTGTAATAATCAGCAATCCAAGGCGCGGGGACTCTGTTATCTCGGGCAGAATTAGGAATGCARCCCCTCAAAGATACAACTGCAAATTCTTCTCCCCACCTTCGCCTGACCCTGTGATTTCAGGGAAGGCAAACATGAGTCTGATTAATTCCAGTGTCCGTATGAAGGTCTGTTGCTAATGTGCCGTCGTTTTTGTTCTGCCGACAAAATGAATGAGAAGAAACGAGCTGTCTTTTGCCTGCGTTAGTGACTGTAACCTGTGTGCTCCATGGGAAGCACTGTCTGTGSGGGGAAGTTGCCCTGTTGAGGCTGCTGGACTGCATTTACTAAAGGGACACTTTTGGAAAGTGGAATGGAAAACAAGCGGATAATCAAACAATATTGTGTGGTTACTTTTCAAAGCCCTCGAATAGCACTTCTGCTATTCAAGGAGCATCTCTCCGCTTGATAAAACCTGCAATGCAAATTTGTCTGTGAATAAACAACAGCTAGGCAAAATAAGAATTGGTAAATGCCTCCCTAATGTGTAGGCTAAAACACTGTTAAGTGTTGGGGTTTTGTGGTGCAATTTAGTATGAAGGCTGATGCCAACATTACACTTCTCTAAGAAGCGGAGTAATTAGTACAGGAAATAGGTTTCTTATGTTTTATTTAGCCAAATTCATCTCTGGTTTAACTCCACTGTAGCCTGTATTACATTTGTTCTGATTTCCCAGTGTTCCTCTGCACAGTTCTTTATACCGTGACCTTTAATTCACTGTGATTGTCTTGTCTTTTAGGTAGGGGCCATAGTTCCTCTCTCAATTTGTTAGTATCAATTATGTTGTAAGCCCGGGTTTCTTGGCTCGCAAAGCGAAACCCATCAGATCTGCAACAAGTTTTTACAAAGTGCAAATTGGCAGGTTTACAGATTCCCACAGCTGTACATGGGACGCGGGGAGAAGTGCAGGGCTGCAGCCTCAAAGGCACGGAGAAACAGAACTATGAGAGGACCGGGGAAAAATGTAAGGAACAGAGAAAAACGGTGGTGTTAGAAGCAATGGAGGAGGGGCACAACGTATGAATTACTCATGTCCTTGAGGGGGAAAAACAAGTCTTAGGAGACTGGCTGAAAGCAGTAACTAGCAGTCTGGAGAATGAGAGAAAGTGACGGGGCTTGTTGGGACATATAAACAAGCTGCTGAGGCTCAGGGCCTGCTGCTGACCAACAAAGTAAAGCCAATTATGAAAACAATTATTGAATTCAAATCGGTATCTTCCTCCTTGTCCCAACCAAGCCCTGGAGATAAGGTCCGAGGGCTCCTTGTGAACGACCCTGGCCGAGAGCCGGGGACGTGCGCGCAGGTCTGCGCTGGGGTCCCATGCTGCCATGGCGCTGATGGGGCAGGGAGGCGGCTGCCTCCTCCTCCTCCTCCTCCTCCTCCTCCTCCTCCTGCCTCTCATATGTGTTGCAGAGGTGAGTTCCTGCACTGGGAACTCTTCTTATAGGGCTGCTTCCACGTGGCGGGCACCCCAACTTCTCCTTCGTTTCAGCCAACCCAAAGTTAAACTGAAAGGAGGAAAAGGTGTTTGAATAGATTCCTAACGACATACGTACCGCATCAGCTTTTGGTCTGTAGGGTGCTGGTGTAAAGCTGTTAGAGTTGTAACTCTCCACCCACGGGTGTTTGGGGAGGTACAAATGTGTGCGGCAGAACATAGAAYGAACCGCTGTGGGTACACTTAATTAACAGTGAACATGCACAGCACTAATCATCTCATCCTTGATTGTACGCAAGTATAGCACGAATCATGACAACCTGAGCTGTAAGCTGCAGGCCTCTACTATATGATTGCATAGAGGATCTTTCCGGGGCTAGTTCCGTGGCTTTTTGCAAGCAAATCAGCAGAGAATGACAAAACTGCAGAGCAACCGTGGAAAAGGTCTTASTTTAGTGATCTACGGTGCAATCTACACAGATTGCAAGATGTGGTGCTAAGAGACCTGAGATGTATTTTTCATTTCACAAGATGTAATCGCTCTAGTTGTGAAATAACGTTTAAGATTTTTTTCTCTTTGTTTTTGCATAATGCAAGAAGGGGAATCCTGCATCACGGAAAATGTTTTCTGCCCCAAATGAAGACGACTGTTCTAAAATTCCTTAAGATGCATACATGAAGATTTTATTAGTCAAAGAAGTCTTCCAAGATCATCATCATTTATTACAGTTCCTGTGTTTTTCATTCCAATGAGATTTATAATTATAAACTGGTAATTAAAGAGGCTCCACTCTGTAATTCCATAGGAATTCCACTGTGATCTGACATTAATTAACAACCAATTATAAATTATGATATAACTTTTAAAAAACCCACCAGTGTCTGGATGCCTTCTTTCAGTTACAATGAAGTGTTAGAAGGAATTTCGCTTTTGTAAGCTGGAGCCTTGTTGCAGATTGACCTGTACTACCGTGCGTTACGGATGTGTTTCCATGATGCAACAACTACATGGATGGGCAGGTTCGACCTGCTAAGGATTTGAAAGAATTTTTATCCTCATCTTTCTTGTAAGAGGCATCTGTCTTGCAGGATTTCAACCTTCTGTCATGTCAACAAGTGTGCACACTTTAACGCTTAGGTTTTATCTGACTTGCTATGTAAATTAGACGGATGTGATGCATCGCTTGTCTGCCCGGTGCAAGCTTCCTCTGGCCTGAAAGTATATTTTCAAAAATTATAGCCAATCAGGAAAAAGAGAAAAATAGTTACTGGCTCCAGTGAGAATGTCTCTGGGATAGAGAAGGCCTGATAGCAGGTTAAGGGGATAAACTGTCAAAATTCTGTCATTATTTGGCCATCCGCATTAAAGATCTGATAGCTAGTGGAGTTTGTATGTCCCCAAAATCTGACAGGTAGAATGCTACCTAGAGATATGTGGGTAATAAAACACCAGGTACGTGTGGATATTCAATACTTAACCTCTCTCTCTTTCCTTTTTTCTCCTTTTCTTTATTTCTTTTAATTTATTTATTTTTTTTATTTTTTTTTTTTTTTTTTAGTTGAGAGCTCAGGTCAGTAATCATCATTAAGCTTTTTGGAAAGATGGGGGAAGTGGGATAATACTGAAATCCATTACTTGCAAAACCATGTAGAGAACAAGAGACATAAAAGGAGAGAACAGATTCTTTTTGCATGGGTGAAATCATGAGGTAAGTTTTCAAAGCCTTGCCCTGCAGATTAATTTCCACCATCTCCATTAAGCTTAATGAAAATCACGTGTGTGTTTCTGAGTATTTCTTAGCACGCTCCTCCCTTGCCTCTTTGCAGCTCCTCCCTGGGACCTTCCAGAGCTCCTTTGATCAAACCTCCGAGACCTCTCCCATGAAGCGCGGCTTCCGAGCTGATCAAAGTTAGTACGGGTAACGGAGTGAAGTGTCGCCCTCTTAGTCATCTCCGCATCCAGCTTTCATTATAAAGCAACCCTGGTCTGAGCACAAAGTTGTTCAGGAAGGTAATAGCGTGGCTTACTTAGCAGCCAACTTTTATTGGCTTTGGAGTCCTCGCTGTTTCTCAGRGTCAGTGTGGTTGCAAGGATGTACAGCATTTATCCTTCTGTTGTAATTTTCTGCCATTTTTACAATAGGTACCGGCACTGATCTCTGGGAGCAATCATTTTATTTAAACTCAGACAAATCTGACAGTCTTGACCAAGAGATAGTCCTGCCTGTTGCTTTCTCCCTCATTAATGTGAATGTACCTGTTCTCCTGTAAAATAGATGAGATTTCAGCTGGCAAATTCCCATAAAAATCTCATCCTGTTACGTTGCATCTAACTTGTGATCAGGGCATCAGAGATGTGACACTGACAGCAAGGAACAAAATGCTTTGACATAGGGAAATGTTATAAACTTGCTAGATCAGATCAGCATCMGCGGTGAATCAGCCTACTCCTGTTGGACCCGGAGAGTATATGTGAACTAAACTTGCTGCTTTTACTTGTAACTATCCCTAGAAGGGATTAAGTTTTTAAGATCTGGCTACATGCATTTCAGCTATTAATATGCTCTTTTGGTTCTGTGCCTGAATCAGATTTAGAGGAATTTGGAGAGCAGCTGGACGCTAAAGCTTTAGGAGATCCAGCGTCAAAGCAGGGCTCATAGTAACCAACATCCTGTCAGCAAATCCTAATGTTCTATATTTAACCTGCTATTAAAATTATGTTCTGTTATTTTTGTCTACCTTCAACTCAAAAGTTTGATTTCTGTAAGATTGCAGAACAAGGCAAGCTCAGTTAAGGCTATAAAATTTATCTCGCTGCTTTCTTTTTAGCTCGCTGTTGATCTGATGGCAGCTGAAAGGGCAAATGAGAAAGGTAGGTATTATGTTTCAAGGGGAGAGTTATAAAAGTCTAAACTGCATCCAAAGTATATTTTACTCCTAATAATGAGAACTGGATGAACAGCGTTTAAAAAAATATGAACCTGCCCCAACTACATTGGTTCWGAACTAACTGATCTAATGCAGTTTTCCAAAGAATAATTGATATTATATAATCGTAACTGGCAGTTTATGTCATGAAAGTGACACTTGACACTTTCCTGCTAACCAGTTTAACATCATCAATTAAAACATCACTTGTGTAATGACATTTTAGTAACCAGTTTAATATCATAAATTATGACATCACCTTCTTTTATGGCATCAGGGTTGAATAAAAGGTTTTCTTTAGAAAAGAGAGAAAGGAAAAAAAGGAGGAAACCTTAACATTGCCCCACATTTTGTCCTTATAAAAGGTACGTATGTTCTAGCCCTCTGGTCACTGTCCTCATTAGGGAGGATCTGAGAGCTGAAAAGCTACAACCAAGGGTGAAATAAACAATTGAAAAGAATGTGTTTCGGGTTAGCACAGACAACATCCCAGTAGACAGTAGTGTCCTTTGCATAAAACCAATGGAAATCATCCAGAAATGGAGAAGAAAGTATGGGCAAGCTCATGGAACCTGATGAACTCAATTATAGTGCAGTAATATTTACCGAGATGTGGTGTGAAAGTTCAAGATTGCGTCATTACCCACCAGTCGGTGTTCTTTTCCTTCATGGTCAGTGGCTTTGAAGTAATCCTTTATATCTTATTCTTCACTGAATGGTCACATTCGGGTGCTGGAGTCTGGTATTCTACATCTCAGACTCTTGTGGGCACTGGATTTTATGATGACTGCTGCTGATTTGAGTCCTGAGTTGGCAAATGGCTCCATTTATTTCTATCTATTTAGCCTCATGGAACCAGACAGGAGCCAGACGTGAACTGAGTTCAGAGGATTCTCAATTAAACAAAGGTCTCTATGAATGTGTGCCTTTGTAGGATTAACTGCAAGGAGTCAAATATTTTAAGTATATTGTATGTTTTCAGAGCTGGCTTTCTAAAGGCACACAGCATCAGCTTCCCTCTCTTCCTACCAAGGTCAATGAAAGTGTTATCAGTGACCACAGCCACAAGCAGAACAAGTCATAATCAAGCGTTTTCRAAATTTTTCCTGCAATTTTTTGTCTTGAAACTGAATCATAACCATATTAAGTTGTGCTGAACTCCGCTGGGACTCTACCCTGAGATAACGCCCAGTGTGTCTTCTACCCCTTATGCAGAAACTTAACCTCGTACATGCAGATGGTCCCTGTGAATTCATGTGCTTCTCCCATGGTTTGCCTTCATACCAGGTCCTTGGTTTGCAAAGTGGGGAAAGAATCCTAGAYAGGAAGTCAAATTCACATTTTAAGAACTGAACAACTGTTGTATATTGACTGGGACATAAGCATATCCCTGAGTAATGCAGAATAATTTCCCTTGCTAATTCCCAGRGTGTAAATCAGGGATATGACAAATGGGTGCCGCATGCCATCTGGGCAACTGTTCTGTCCTTGATCAAGTGTCAAGTGCTCAAGAGGTGCCCAAATACTGGCAAGAAGGTGGTAAGTCGGTAAGTATGATAACACTTCTTAAATTACAGACAAAATTTTAAGCAAATCCATGTAAATTGTCAGTGCGTATCTTAGTGGTCTCCCGAGGATGCCGTGATTTACCTACTCTCTTTTCTCAACATTTTTTCAAAAGTTTTTTTCCCCCATGAATATTTATGTCGATGCCTCATTTGCTGACTGAATTTCCACTCTGCTGGAATTATGCTTCCCCATAGTGCACCCAGGAAAGGTGAGCCGTTAGAGGTGAGAAAAAGAGATTCCATGACCTTTAGGAAATAGCAAGTGGCACTAGATAAAACCTATTCTGTGAGGGGTTACTTATGGATTGGTTGGACATAATTACCAAAAAATTATTATCTCTCTGAAACAATTAACTTCTGGTAGATCAGAGTCCAAATCTCCAGAAGCTCTGAACTTTTGCAAATCGGCTTTGCCCATTGCCACTCTTGGGCAATGAGTAATTCTTAAAATAGGCACGAGTGATAGATACCACATATATTTCTAGTTATGAGTATGGACTTGTTTACAGCTAGCATTTTTTTTTAAAGTGAGTTGTAAATGTTAAGGTGCTAGATTCAATGCTTATGAATGTGTTTCCTTGGTGATAAAGCTTTCACTAAGCACRTTATCTATCTGTGCTATCTTATATGCAGACAACAGATGATTCACACTGTATGTTATAGGTCTTGTGCTTTAAAATTGAATCCTCTATTGACTTATGGCTGAGAAATGTAGAAATCAAATCCACAGCTGGTTCTTCTTAAAAGTGAAGTTTTGGCAAAAGCAATGAAGGCTTTAATGCATTACAAAAGTGTGCATTTTTTAAAGTTGTTTCACTTCCTATTTTCTCTCTACAAAACTCCCTGAAGTTGGGAGTGCTCTTGTGTTTCATCTTTCAGTTTCAGCAGAACCTAGCCTTGATTTTGCATGCCCCGCTGCTGCCTATTAAATGCAAAGAAGATGTTAGCTTATGGGGGTACACAGATTAAATAAACAAATATATAGAATGAAATCTTCCTGGCACAAAGGAGCAATTTATCTAATGAAGCAGTTGTGGTTGGAAATCTCTTCAGTGGAGGAATAGAAATGGCTTTGGAAAAGGTGAGGTGGGACAGAAGGACTCAGATCAATCGGACTTTTACCATTCTTTCTGCATAACCTTCCATTGTAAGTAAATAAGGGATAGCTGGCTTGTTGTGAGTAGTTACCTAGTGCATCTCCGCTTTACTCTGSCCTCCTATAAAAGGATGCTCTTGCTTTTGATCAGCCCCAGCACTCAGGAGCTTACCAGGGGTTATAACACGGAAGAACAGGTAGGTGCAAAAGATACAAAGTGAAAGGAGGCCTGCTGCCAGTGAGACACTGCTGATCACAAAAAGCCGTCATCCCAGCACACATTACACATTAGGGTTTGAGAACTATAAATGGCATAGGGTTATGTGCATTAATTGCATCATAAAGTAGAGGGGCCCCAAAGGAGGTCTGGTCTCAGCTGTGCTATGACTGGGACAAACAATTAATGAGAGATCTTACGATCTCATTAGGCAGGACAGAAGTAGAGAGTATTAATCTCCCATTCTCTGTGTTTGAGACTTGAGTTTAAATATGCCCATCATTTACACAAACGATCTATGGAGTAGAGGGGAATGGGCCTGACTTTTCCTCAGTCCTATTCCCAATTTCAGGGACTGGCTTTTCTTTCCTTCCTTTTTSCACCAGCATGAGCTCTGCAACCCCCCTCATTGCGCAGAAGTCATCAAAGACTTGTTTAGTTTTGCTTTTTGTCTCTAATTCCAACTTCTGTTTCTATGGTTTACATTTTTGACAGCTGCAGTGTCATACGGTAAACAGCAAACTGTTCTATTCCCAGTTGTCTTCATTTGTTAAGTAACTCACTGCTATCCTTGCACATATAAAACCGTCCTGCATGTTTTTTTGATAATGTTATTTTGGGGGCTTCAGATAAAGTAAAGGTAARTCAAGAACCTGGTCAAGTGGCATTGTGTTTCTGAAACACAGTGGAGAGAGAGACTTCCTGACCCTGCAGGTTTTAAAACCTCTTTTTGGYCATTTAGGAGAAATGAGCCAGATGTTGACCCCCTTTGCTAAACCATTTAGCAAGCTGTAGCCCAGGCCGTAGCATCTTACTCGGTGGAAAAAAGGGTTCSCTGATATGTGGTAATGCGCCCACACAGGTCTGAGCTCTGCTGTTGGAACTGGTACAGGCTTTCTGGCATCCCTAGACAAACTCTCGTGTCATTTACAAAAGCTGTCAAGGGCTGGCTCTGGCTTTGGAGAAACCTTAGAGATGGAGCATAGGGCTACCACACCACGGGCCAGCCCTATAGAAACCCAGATGGAGGCTACCAAGGTGAGSAATGGCTTTATGTGTTGTCTACCTCATGGGCACGAGTCCTGCAGGGCTAATTTGGAGAAATCTACTCATTGCTGGGTGGGCGTGAATGTAATTGTAAGGATCTTCCATGTCAGCCTTGAAGTGGACTAACGCCCTGCAGACGACTCTGACTAGAGGCCAGAAGAAAGGAAGAAGGTGCAGTGCCTCCTAGAGCCCGTACCGCTGCTTTTGGATTTGCTGCCATTRTTGACTTGGCTTTGGGACAGCTTTTGCTGGAGCTGTTGCCTAGATTCCGATTTTAGCATTGTTTTGTCTTTTTTTGTACTGTTTTGTCCTGGTTTGTCTTTGGAAATGTCCAGAAATGGAAGAGGCAATGTCAATAGTGCAGGGGGCAGAGAGTTTGTCTCCTTCGTTCTTAGTTTGAAATTCCCCTTAATTAGTATTATCATTAGATTCTCACTCATATCACCCACTCTGTCTATTCTGCTTAAATATACTACCTCCAAACACAATAAATCTGAAAAAATGTGCACATTATTTTTCTTTCTAAATCAAGTCCAAAAAAAATGAACCAGCAGTATAGTTCCGCTATAGTAACTGCTGATTTTGCTGCTTAATTTTTTTCCCCCTTCTTTCCTATTTCCCTTTGTTTTTCTCCACATCTCCAGGATACATAAACTCCCTGTCACTCTCACAGCTCTTTCCAGCTATGCAGCTGCCTGTCAAGGAATACATGGTAAAATTCCTACCACTACCCATTCCTTACATTCAGACAAGCGTTAGTCCAAGATCCACAAAAGTGATTTGCTTGCCTAGGTTTTACCCATTCCATGAACAAATTTGCAATTTAACAGGAAAGCAAACAAACTGCCCTCCAACCTAGGAAGCTCCTCTAGAACATCTCCCTTGGCAACCTCCTGCGTCAGGACAATCAAATATAAGGGAATTTGGAAAAATTTGGTTTCATCTAAACTTTGGCTGGATAACGCATTTCCTAGAGAGCAGTTTCCTTTGTGAAAACTGTCTGAAAATGGAGTGAGATGAAGRTTAGTATTTCTCCTATCTCATCCTTGTCCTAAGTATATTACTGAATAACACTACTAATAAAAAAGGATAAAAGGACTTTGTAGGTTCCTGAAAGATGTTCAAGATGGACCCTTGTGAGAGCAGGGAAATGAGTTTGAAGGAGGCAGGTCCCATGTCTTTTTAGTTTGCCACATTTAAAGAAGTGCAGGAACTAAAGCGTTCATTATTGTCACTRTTTATTGTCAACTTTGTCAATATTGTCATATTTATCCTCAATTACAAATCTGACACATTTTTCAGGTAACAAGTATTTTCATTAGTGTTATTTCTTTCCTCCAAGTTGAAACGTTTTAGGAGAAGTTGCAGATCTGASAAGCAAAATAATAAAGGTAATGTTTGCTTTTCTAGCAGTATGCTTTCATAGTCACTGTTGACATTTTTAGTTTTCTGACAATAGAGCTGTTTAGTAAGTCCCTTTAAATTCTTTCCCAGYCAGAGCCAAAGTCATGTCCCAAGGAAATTCCTCCTTAGAATTACAGTGTGATACTTCATACCCRGTATATCTGTTTCTCAGCGCCTGATTATGAGCTAGGGATTATGAACTAGCTATATTTAAGACTGTAATTTGTTTTTTAAAGTTCCTCTTTGTCATTCCCCATTTTTCGGTCTCCCTTCAAATATCTTTTAAGAGCACCTGAAATCCCGCCAGACCCCAGAGGACAAAGGCGGGTGCACAGGTGTTGCAAATACCCGGCCATTCCACTAACCCCTGGATTTGCAGGGAGCATCGTGAACATCAGCTTTGATTTTAAAGGATGCTGTTGCTTTGGCACTGCTGGGGGGGTAAACAAGTGAACGTTATGTCATTTTTTATAAATATCCATTGGACTTGCATGGATTCTCATTAGCTGATGTATCAAGCCTTCACTAACTACAAGATAGATAAGCTAATAGATACATCAGTTAAACCAAGTTGAGCTTAAGTGTCTTAGGTAATAAAGCTTTGCATAAATTCTAATTCAAGCAATTTCAGCAAAAAGCATAACAAGTAGCCAACCTGGGATAAAAATGTTTTTATTTCAGTACCTTCTTCTTCATAACATCCTTCACAGATGCTATAACATTATTTTAGTCTTTAGAAAAATATCTAACAACATGATTGTCTCACACCAGGCATAATCCCAGTGGAAATTAAAATTGCATGCATTTTCTCATCACTCTTTATTTAACAACTGGGAGAGTTTTATATTTGAAACTCAGCAAGAAAATTGTCTTGAAACACAGAGATTCCTTTGGGGTAATTTCACTTTTGTTTTGTGTGAACTTCAGCTGAGCAATTTTTTTACAGTTATATAGATCTATGGATTGTATGATGGTTACAGGACTTTTAATATGTGCTTCTCGCTTAACATATAAGGAAAAATAGCAAAGAACATTCTAATAAAATCATTTSAGTCAGCTAGCCTTAGTAATAAAGATGCCCTGTTTCAGTTTTTTTAATAGTTTCTTTTAAACACATATCACTGGCTTTAAAAGTGAACCTGAAAGTCACCGTATTCCTGCATGAAAGGCAATACAATTGTAACACTTCTTCAATTTTCACAGTAATAACATCAGACAAAAGAGGGTGAAAGAATAAACAGAACTCTGCTGTGAATATTCAATGCCAGGAACAAGTGAAGACAGGAAAAGCACTTTAGACTCTAATAACAACTAAAATYACAGCATCTTATCCAGAGCTGTGTTTGATGAAAAGAACAAAAGTTGGTTCTAAGAAGAGAAGACAACAGAAAAAAATACGCAGAGACCTCTGCTTTGTTTACGTGGAGAATCTTTGAAAAGCTTTTGCAATATTACTTCCCCAGCTCACCCTAGGGTAAGACAGCAGGGTAGGCTGGGCTAGGACAGAAAATAGCTTTTTTGCATTGCTGGCAAAAAGTGGGGTGCTATCCCTAAAGTCAGTAAGAAGGGGGTTTTTTTAAAACTCCTAAGTATATACTTGGCCCCAGTGCAAGTCAGTTAGCATTTTCCTTGGTGCTTTTCAGGGCCCTGATTTTTTTTTTTTTTTCCCCGTAAGTGAGAGGACATCTGCCATGCCCAAAAAATCTAGCATTGATGGGACTTGGTAATGCAGTTTGCTTGACTCAGAGCAGCAGTATCCAGAAACTGATGGCTCATCTACGAGCTGGTTGTTTCCCTTCAACAACTAAAAAACAAATGCTTGCAATGCAAAATAACGTTACAATAGGCTCTTGCAAAAGGCCATGGAAAAGCAACAGTGGATTTAGTAGGGTTGATTTTATCAGCTGATTTCCATTCTTCGAACCTTTTTCTTTTTGCCTGTAATTGACCCTCAGAAGATAGGCTCGCTAGCGGGGCACCATGGCTATCGCATAGTGGCTTCCTATATTCATTATAGCTTAGATCTCTTCTGCAGATTGAAGATTCAGAGGTCAATAAGCACCTTACAGAAACACTCCATTCACACTCAGAGAATGTGGTTTTTGCACTGCCTTGCATTGGGCATTGTCGCTTGTTTTCCTGTGTCCAACAGAGTAGCAGTGACACTCCTGTCATTTTGCTAGCACTCTTGATGTTTCCATCTTCAGCATTTCTGAGACAGAGACCTGCCAGTCCCTATCAGGAATCTGGGGCTCTTCCCTCAAGTGTTTCTAGCAAAGTCCAAACAGCAACGTCCACGGCCTCTCTTTATGCAGAACTTTACACTGGAGCTGATATTAGTGCCACCACATTCAAACCCATTTTGCTTGCCAGCTGGGATGAYTGCGCACTGAAATATATGCTCAGACACATATTTCTTCGGATTTCACTCTTATTCTAATATTTTAATCCTTTTCTGTGAATTTTAATCACAACATCTTTTTCTCCCAGGAATTTCGTTTGCTAATTCTTCAACTAACAAAGGAATACCTCAGGCCTCCGAGTCGTTTCAGAAAACAGGCATCAGATCTACCCCTCGGGTGCAGCATCAGCAAGACCAAACAGAAACAGAAAGTGCTTTGGGTGCTCTTCTTCACATTAGTCCTCTGCAGAGTTACAGGTGAGTATTTGCCAGGCCAGAACATTTRTCGGCAGACTCCGTTTCAACGGCATAGTGGGTAGCTGTGGGTAAGTCTGTAAGAGAAGAGGGGTCGCTGAAGGCGTTTCTTCTCAGACGGTTCTGCCAATCACACGCAGCATAAGACCTCAGGAATCTTAATAAGCATGGTCAAAATGGGCTTCAGATACTTGTGGAGTGTGGGTAGCCGACAGCAATTCAATGTTGAAGGGAGTCCACTGTAAGCGTTTTGCAAAAGTCAAGTTTTTCACTATCAGAACCCCTAGAAAGCCAGAAGCCCATTGTTCCACGTTTTTTTTCTCTACAGCTAAGCTGGATACTAGGAATTCAGTGCCCTGGTAGTGCGTGGAAAGACCGTGTTTCCGAAAAAAGAGGGCTATAGGTGAGCTGAAGGTAGGCTCTGACTGTCCTTGCGATCTTTATGCCAAGAACAGGGGCACTGAGGTGGTTGTCAGAGTTGTCAGGTTGTCAGTGCAAGCCAACTGCATCAGGAGGGCCACTTTAGACCAGTTATTGTCAAAGGTGTCTGTCAAATCTCATACTGTTCAGGCCGCACAGTCACATGTGCAAATGAGCCTTTGGAGCGAAGTTACTACTACCTTCTGTCCAGGCAACGGGGTCTTCTAARCCAGGGGCTGATTTTGCGTTCTAAACCTTGGAAGTCGAGTTTGAATTGGTTGAGGCCAGGATTGTCTTTGTTCTGTTTGTGCAGAGCCTAGCACAGCGAACACCAGCCTAKGATCTGGTTCTTATGTGCGATGGTGGTGTGGAAGGCCCGATATCCATGTCAAAAATTAACTTTATTTCCTACTGAAAAGSCCTGTCATCGCCTTGTCTGTGCTCAGGCACTGAAAAGATTTTGGTTTCTGTCAGTCATGGGTGACTCTTTGGAGTGTACACAACTCTCACCAGATTATTCACTGAAGCTGCCAGTTATTTCTGTTTGCAGACCGCCTTAGTTACCCTTTTAAATATTGCACCTCTCATTATCACAATCTTTCAACCCTATCGAGGTCGTCGTGATTATTTCCTAGAGTCTGTTTCTCCTGTGTTAGCATGACTGATACAAGTATATTAAAGAATTTCCCKTCTATATTCCAGCCTGAATATCAGTACTTGAGGAACAAACAGGTCATCTTACTGATAGAAGTTGTTTGTGCGCAGAAGGCGTTTTATTTCTTATTCTCTTTGGTATTTTAACAAGGGCAATCAATTCCACATTCTCTTGTGAGATTTTTGCCTTCTGGGTAAAGAACATCCTTTACCTCCCCTTCTCCCCCTCTTCCCAAACAATCTTCGGCTGTGCTGGGAAGATGGAATGTATAGGTGATATCCCTTTCAGAAAATATATCCATCATATATCACAAGCATTGTCATTATGATGTATTAATGTAATGCATCATCAGAGAGCTGTCAGGGTGAAGATTTATTACTCTAAAATAAGTTACGGTGAGACACTGGGGAATGGGTTGACAGAATTTTTGTTTATTTTTCTAAATTAAGGACTTTTAAAGTAAGTTTAAAAATCTCTTACCTTCATGAAGTAGTAGGGGTGGGAGGGTCACAGAATAGAGGACTTGAATCAAAAACATCAGAAGGACTCAGGAGGCCTCATAGAATAAGAATGTAATATTTTTTCCCCCAGGTAGTTTCCATGAGGTCTGCAAAGTTTAAGTTTCCAGCTTAGATGAGAGCTACAGTGGGCAGTCGAAGTCATTTTAATCAACCCGAACTGGACTTCATTGTTTCTTCTTTAAAGGAGAACAGTCACCAAAGCATGATGACTTGGGCTAAAAAAGGCAAACTGGGCTAAAAATGGTCTAAAAATAGTTGCATTTTAGTACAAAAGGCTATTCCCTTTTCCAGGTGTGTCCAGCGGACTTACCATAAACCTGATACAAATGCACTGAAATCAGTGAGAGCTTGTCAGCAGGTTTGCACAGACTTTGGATCAAGCCCCTTCCCTGCATCATGTGGAGAAGCCATGAAACTTGGCACATTTATAGCATTGTAACATAAAGCCATCTGTGTACAAGTACAAACTTTTCCTTATTGCCAAAGTGCTTAATGTAATTACAATCAGGCTTGCTTCTCCTCTGCTCAGTTCATCCATATGCTGGGATGGATGAAAACTTGCGCGGGTAAAGAATCCCGCAGCATCTGAGTTGGCGTGCCGCTTACAGCAGCGTACATTGCTAACCTTGTAAATCTTTTGCATTTTAAGGAACGCACGTGAAGTTACAGACTGTCTTATGGGGAAACTGGTAACAGAAGTATGCCAAAAGGTTCAGCCTGGATTCTTCCCTTGCTAACTGTGCAAGACACCTGACTTAGGAGCTCACTCAGTTGCCCTCGCTTCCCTCTATAGTCGATGAGGAGTCAGAGGTGTCGCAGGGTGTGGATGCGTAAGATGGGAATTGCCTTCAGGAGGTGACTTTTACTCTTCGCTGGCTAGAAAATGAACACGAGGCTTCTATTCACCTTGTTCACTGCCAAGTGTTGGTTCCCCAGGCTGTCCCCGTCCATAAGCAGCTGCAAAGTAGTTGTTTCATCTTATGATTCACTCTTTATGTTGACTTCAGCTGTTTCCAAATGCAGTGTTATCCCATGGCGTTTATTGTATCCTTGCATTCGCTATATCGTGGTATTTGCATGCAGTTTCTTTAATACTGAATATAATATTGGTCAGTGTAAGTTAAATACCAAGGTTGCTTATAGGTTAATGAAGGCACTGTGCTTGTTGCTGACTGACGTAATTACTGATAGGTGGTGCACAGAACTTGACCCTACAGCCCATAGACATGTACTTGGCTTTATCAGTGGGGATGGTATATTTGAAAGGAATATTAACATTAAAAAGAAACATATGCAGTGGATGCCTTTGCAGGCGCAGGGAATGAGTTTTCAGGAAAAAGAATTGCTGAAGGCAAAAGGTGGTTATGCCAGAAAGTCTACAAATTTCTCTTCCTGAAGGAAAATAATGATAAGCTGCGTAGTTTTGGCCAAGTTTAGGAAGACAGTTTAATTAATTGCCTAAAATGTAGGTGTGAAGTGAGTGCCAAAGTTATGCAGATTACCTCTACCCAAAGTCTTTTATAAACTCTGCTGCTATCCGTATAGGAAAAACCTTTCCTCCTCCATAAACTTCAGAATGGTTTAATCATGTACAGTGACACAGATGCACAGATAAAGCCAAATTTATTTTGAGATATTATCAGAAATGGGTATATACAGATGCTTATAAAGCACCTGCACTTTGCAGATGCCAAATAACCTGTTTCTGCACATACAGAAAGCTTTACTGGCTCTCCGTTAGGTTGTGTAGATACGTGCTTATGGTTAAAAATGTACTACTGTCTATGGACACTATATATCCATCTCAAAGGCAGCAGGGATTTACTTTTCTAAACTGAGATGTAAGAAGGGCACAATTTTTTTTTAATTGTTGTAAGTAGTCAAAAATTTTCTTAGCATGTACTCATGATCAGCTAATCTGCTTGTAGGATCACCTGATGAAGCATGGTAATTGAGGGAGGATTTGTGTTGGGATCTGTAGTCTGCTGACAATAGCTTCTTTCCTAATTTTGTGATGCCAAAAGAAGGGACTTCTGACCCATGCTGCAAGTGTTAAGAGGCAAATAAGTCTTTCATTTGAAGGTTTCTGTGGGAGGTTGTCACACATGCTACAAATCAGAAGTTTAAGTGTTTGTGTTGCATAGAGATTGGAGTTACAAGGGGTTTGCCCACACTCCTGTCCCCTCTGTGAGTAGGGTTTCACTCAAATTTAGTATCTGTGGTGGTYGCTGCTCAGATCACCAGTTAACACAATCTTAGGTCAGTAAGTTTTAGAGGAGGTAAAACATCTTGGAGAGACCATATGAAATCTATCATGGCAAACCACTGATAACTCCACATCTTATTAGCTTCAATTAAGTATTTCCATGGGGAACCGTGGAACTGTTTAAAGTCATGATGACACATACACACACTTTGTTCCATCCAAAGAAATAATCTGTTTTCCAGATTTCCAAATAGCCAAGCTATTTTGTTATTGTTTTTTTCTTTTCCTCCTTTTAAAAGAAATAATTTATAAGAATTTATCTTGGGCTTGCTACAGATTTAAAAGGAGAAAAGAGGTTTCTTCTGTCCGACTTTTAAATTATATGCATGACCAAAGATAAATATGTTTTTTATTTATAACTGTGGATAGATGCCAAACAAAGCCTTTCATATGACGCACCGCTGCTGTAGTAGAGAAGTACTTAAAACAGTTCCAGTCAAGTTAGGCCCCAAGACTTTTCATGCAACTTCATGCAAAATGGTTAAGACCTTTCGTTTATTATTTTTTTTTTCCTTTTCTTTTGAACATCTTCAAAGGTTACAAGTGCAACATGCTTAGAGGATGCCAGGCTTCTTCCTGTCAGGCTGAGATGGTCTGAAAACCACATTGAAACATGGGAAACTGCAGCTACCACAGATTGCAGATGAGGGGTTTTTTGCAGGCTGTAGATCTCTCCTGCCCTTCCCTGCGTGGTTGGTAACAGTTGGATGAAGGTTATGGATGGAGGCTGGCAAAGCAAAGGATTGGTGTGCTGTTAGGAGACTGGGATGAATGGACTTTGACAATACTGCTGAATAGGAATACTTGTGGAGCTAATACAAACAATTTGTAATTGTCAGAGCTGAAAAGTAAAAACATGATTATAAACTGTGCCTAGGATCAGCTTATGTCAGCTTTAAATGATTTAAAAGTCTAGTGTCTGGAGCTGCATCTTACTTGCCTGTAAAACTCCTTAAAGAAGACTTACATAACCGTRTAAGCATGTCTCTCCCTTCTTGCGTATTTATTGTGAAAAGTAACCCTTTGTCTAGCTGACAGGAGACAGGTTTTTAGGACAGATGTGAAACAAAGCCTTCCAGATAAATCAGAAAATACGGAATTTCTCAATTTAAATAGAATGAGACAATTGCCTGGTAACAGTAACTCTTTTAGAAACTACTGGTTGTCCTTTTCTTGTGCAAGGAGAGGCTCTGAATAGTTAGCTGCTAATGCACCTTGGTCACCTGGGGGCTTTGTGCTGTGCCAGGCTTCAAAACTATTTCTGCGTGGATGTGAAGAAAGTCTGTAAAGGATGCAAACTTCTCCAAGAGAAGGGAAGGAGCATAAGAAAGCGTCCTCTGTTACCTAGAGCCTACCATCATTACGCCTGACCCTAGCTCATTATCCCTTGGTATCTGCGGCAGACGATGACCTTTGATGACACTGCACAACAGCGTGCAGAGGAGGTGCCTTCCTTTTAATTTTGGCTCCTGAATGCCAAACGTGGTAGCTTTTTCCTCAGGCTGCGCCCAGCCTTCCTTTACTCAAACACACGTACAAAAACTAACATGCTACTAAATGCTACTAAGCAACACTGTTTAGGTACTAGGTCACATTTCTGATTTTGCTAGAAGTGCCTCTGTCTTCCCATCACCTCGGAGTCTGGAGTAGGCTGGAAGCAACTAATTTACCATGTAATAAGATAGGTTCCTGTTGACACAAGTCAAGGGCAAAACTATTAAGTCATTAGGGCTAATGTTGTAACATTCTGATACAAAGGCATGGCCTGGGCCTTTCAGATGTACATCTGACCTTTGAGGATTAAGTTTCTTCGCAGCTTATTTTTGGTACTCAGGGTCTGTCTTTTTTTCCTTCTGCTTCACATGCATTGATCTTTGGCCCTGTGCTAGGTACAGCTYGCATAGCAGCTTTTGCTCTCCTGATTTGTCCCAGTTTTAGAGGAAGTAAGGATAGAAAAGACATCGCATTCTTAATCCCGCAATACTAAGAGAACCTCACGTATTCCTTCGCTTAGCACTGCCCACAGCTTGGCCCAAGGGTAGAAGGGAGTCGGGGAAATAGAGGTGGGTCTCGGGATTCTCCCGCAAAGTAGAGAAAGTGAGGATTGCTTAAAGCGGTCTATCTGGATGTCATTTAAATATATATAATATGAATGTGTCTTGCTATGGCCCTGTGATATTTGGGTAAAGTAACTTTTCTCAGATCTAAGGGTTTTGCCAATAACCAGGTGATTATTTCAACCATGGTATCCTCCAGCACAGCAGCAGGTCTGCACTTGTTTCGCTTTCATTGCGTGGGCAAGGGAAGTGCAATGGGACTCCAAAACTTGCCTTGCTGTCATACTTGCTGTCTCTCAGGATTGGTTCACTTAATGTCAGCTTCATAGACTTGTTTAGCTCTGAAATTTTTGGCTTGACGCTTTTCCYTTTATGAGTCACGCTTTGAAATAAGGAGCCCAGAAATGTTCTCACTCGGAGCTGTGCTGGGTTGTGTCTCCATGTACCGTCACTCTGAAGGCTAACTGTTCTCCAGGTGAGACCAGCCTTACCCACAGGCAAGCCTCATGGCCTTCCTATGTAACAAACCATTTCTCATTTTCAAGGTGCACGAAGAAACCAAATCAAAGGGCACCCCGAGCTGTTATGTAAGTCCTGTGTCTGAAACTTTTGACCAAAATGTTTTAGAGCGTATAGACAGGCTGAGAACGTACATCAAGGCCTGAGCGACATTGTCAAAGCTACTCACACTAAGTCATTATTTAACAAGGAAGGCTCATTTTATATTATGCTTTTGTTAGATATATAGGAATGTATTCAATAATGTGGAGCATTCACCAAAAAAATCTGAGAATGTTTTAAATTTCATTTGTAAGTTGTTTTTTAAGTCTATCTTGCTTATGCATTTAGCTTGTCCTTTTGAACTACTGGAAAGGGTCCTCCCTCTCAAGGAAGAATTAGCAGACCATTCTTTAAAAAGGATATTTGGGAAGCAAGGCATCCAATGAGCTCATGGCAATAAGCWGTGGAATGCTATATTTCATTAATTTCTGGTTTATTTTATTTTTGCGTTTAGTGTTTCTAAATAAAATGGTGATGAGGAAATGCTGTATTTCATGAATTTCTGTTTTATTTTATTTTATTTTTGCATTCGGCGACTTTAAATACAACGGTGATGGGGAAAAGGAAGGTGCAGTAAAAAAGATTTTGCTCTTAAGACTGTACATGCCAAGGTAGTCTGGAACGGATGCTTATGGCTGAATTAATAAACTCTGACTGTAGAGGTTTCAAACATGAATTCTGACAGACCCTTCACTGTGACAATACTAGTGGGAGTCACAATAATATCATCTGCTGCTGAACATCGCTAGTATGTGAGCACTGTTGTGCCAAAGGTTAATATGCCAGTTTTATTTCCTTCTCTCTACAGCTATAATTTAAACGAGTTGCACACATAAGTGATGTTATATGCATAGGGTTTTGCATTAAGTTTGCTATGTCAGATTTGTTTATAAAAATCATATTTTGAACCACTTGCCCAGGGGCTCCGTTCTGGGGAGCTGCAAGCTGATTTCTTTTAAAGAGGCAGTTTTCCTTTTCCATGAAGTTTCAATAGAGATTTTGGAGCTCTGAACAGGGAGCTCAGTTTTAAAATTAGCACTTGCCCAGGTTTACAATTGGGTTTAATTACTTAGCAACAGAGAGTTTAATCTAGTTTTACACGTGTGCCACATGACCCTTTCCATACCTCACCGGGACTGGAAGGGCCCCCTGCCTCTCTTGGGGAAAATTGCTTCCCAATATTTTGGAGACCGTTTACAATGTTTTTGTTCCTATGCTGCAATGTTAACATTGTCCATAAACCTAATAGTCACACAGTAGTTAATAAGGGGCAGAAAGTTTTATAGTCTTTTCCGCAGTTGTTAAAATCCTGCTACTGTAATTTAGTCCTAGCCACACGAAACCTATCAGTTGTGAAAAATAAGACGCTCTATATTGGTGTATTCTTGGAAACCAATGGAAGAGAGGACCTCTCCTGAGCATCTAGCTGAACGTAATGAACTTGGGGATTATTTAAATTGCTTGGCTTGTAATATAAACACTCGAGGGCTTGCCAGCAGTGTACCTTCAGGATTTGTGGCTTTTCTAAAAAAAATCATTTTGGATTTTTTTTCAGAATCCATTGCAATTAGTGGCACTATGGCAAAGGATGATTTATCAAATTGCCTTTCAGTTACAGGAAATAGAATCCATTAATGATGTTGCAAACATATTTTTAGTCAGGTTCGGCAAGAATTATTTTCTAGCTGTCTTTCTATGTTATGTAAACTAAGAACATTCCCAGGGACCAGCTAAATCGTCCTTTGTGCCGTTGTAGACCTTCAGAATGGTTTTGACCTTCTCCTGCTAGAAGAGATGAATATCAATTCATGACTGCACCAGTGGAAATGAGGTACTTCTCAAAGTCAGTAAGATTTCTAGAATCAAACCTGAACCGAAATGGGCTCAAATGTAATTAGGGATTGACTACTAGTACCTGTTGGGTACACACTTACTCCAGTTCCTTTACCACATCAACAGGGAGCAGGAAAGGCTGGTGCTAGGACAGAGTGGTCACTGGAAGGAGTGGCAGACAAGAACAGCTCTGAAAAGGAACAGTTCACAACTTTCTCTAAAAGAGAATTTTCCATTAATCAGCCTCTGCCAATAGCTAAACAGTTACATTAAAAAAATAAAATAAAACTGCAACCATCTTTAATTCAGAATATTTTTCTCAGWAGGTACCTGTTCTACTAGTACATGGAAAACTAGTATAGAGATGATTACACAGTAGTGACGAGTGCTGGGGGAGAGGAATAAGCAAAAGCTTACTTGATTCAGGATTGGAATACTAYGGACACCATGAGCTCTTAAGCGCAACGACACTGCATGCTGTCTAAAAGGGCAGGGTTCTAATTACTTGGCTGCCATAATTGTACGTCAGTGCTTAAGATATTGTGATTTCCTTTAGATTTCATCTTCTGCCTGTGTCACCTGGGATTGCAATAATATGTTCTGAGCTGTCTGTAACATTTCTAAAATGCATTTTTCCACAGATTAACAGTGCRTACTTTGGTACTTACATCTTAACGTTGTTCTGCCCCACCATCCCTGAGAAGAGGGTTATGGGCTATCTTGGGTGAGCTTGGCACTACCAACACATTGGGTTTTGCATCCTCTGAAAATTGGGTGCAGTCGACGGAGTGGAAGTCTGTGGGCTTGATGTTGAATTTAGTGGGACTTTTGAATGCAGGGGACAGACAGTTTAACGATGATAGAAGTGCAGGGTGTGTTGTGTCTGTGGTGGGCGGACGCTTCAATGAGACGTGTCCGTGATGGAAGGACAGAAATATTGTTAGGGATAGAGCTCCACGCTTACTCCCCTGTGCACTGTGCCGAAGCGTTACCCAAATACGGCACAATTACACTGCCACCATGCTATAATAGAAGTCTAAAAAGGAAACGGTACTATTCACTCAGTAATTTCTGACCCGTTGCATGATTACACTACTGGATTCATTTTGAAGCACATATATGGGAGTACCCTTGTAATTATCTGTCTAAAAATACAGCACTGCCATTTCTGGGTTGGTTTTTGAAGAGCGGTTGCATAAAACTTTATCAGGATGCTTAATACGCTGTGCCGTGCTCTTCTTGGGCTGGATTGTTACTGGGAAAATGAACTCAGCGTTGCAATGGTTGCAACGCCGTCCAGCTCTGGCACGCTCAGTGCCCTGGATGGGACTCTACACAATGCGTTTGAAATTCCCCTGGCCGGCAGGCTTGATGCTGATGGAGTGGGAAGGGGTAGGAAGTAGAAGCAGGTCCCTGTGCCTGCCCCTTCCCACACAGCCTGGCTTCCTTGCTCCTCGGGGCTCTGCACACCTGGTCCGGTGCCAAATATTTTCTGCTTAACCACGGGGGTAAGCCAGAACATCCTCCCTGGTGTCTTGAACGAGCTGTGGGGAGAGCGGAGGGGGAACTCCTTCCCTGAGATGCTCCTGGACACCCTACAACTGTATAAAACCCTTCGGTGTAGGTTTGCCCCAAAGGTACAGTCTGCTGCTCTCTGACAGGCTGCTCCTATCAAGAAGTCAAGCATTGCTCTGGAAAACAGACTTGTCTTCGTGCGGTAAGTTTGTTCTCCTAAACCTTGATCCCAAAACCACTGAAATCAACAGTGTTTTGAAGTCAATTTCCACTGATTTCCATGGTCTGGAGATTAGATTTCACTGCCTTTTCAACCCTGGATCTCAACAATTCCTGACCACCTCGCTCTGGCTCTTTTTTTCTCTACTGCGGGAAAAAAAGATGCTATTTAACATGATGAGATCTAAATAACTGGGCACCGTACAAGGAAACTACAGCTCTATTGTTAGCCCCATTTCACAGACGGGGAAGCTGTGTTTGAAATGATACCTCCAAATTGCAACAAAGCTGAGAATAGAATCCAAGTTTCATTCTGTAGGTATTCCAGTACAAGGAAATATTTCGGCCTCATTTTCATCTGCAAATATTTCCAAACATCTTGCCTTATCCTTACTCTCCTGTAAATGCAGTTGTGAAGTGGAAATGCTTCATGTTCATTTTCCTGTCGCATTACTTMTCTTTCATTTTCTTTTCTTTGTTAGTTGCAGTCATTAACAGTTTGTGAATAAATCAATTATGAGTAACAATGTACTAATAGGTAATTGAGCCTTTTTATTCTCGCGCTGATTGAGGTAGAATACTACAGAGAAAATGCACTGACAATTTCAACCTGAACTGGGGTATTTTTTTTTCCAAAACTGAACTGAATTACAAGCCTCAGCCCTCATAACTTTGACTAAGAAAGGCTCCTTAAAAAAGAGACTGGGCCCTTCTCAGATTTTCCATCACTGAGGAAGTACCCTTCGTTCAGCAACCAGTCAGGGCAGGCAGTTGGAGAGCTACATTGTAGGTGACACTCTGGAATTGTAGTTTTTCAGTGTTTATTAACTGCTGTATTTTCGGCTTGAAGGTACCAATGTTTTTGTGTCGCGTAATAAATTACTGAATGTTTACATGCAATTAGGTATGTGCCTACGGAGGAGAAGACACTGGGAAACAGGATTTTCCAGAGGCAGTAGCTAGTTCAGAGCCCCAGAGCCAGTGCAGTAGCTGTTGTCAGGGAGGACTGAGTGGCAGTTCTAATTACCGGTGTCTACCCAGGTTTCTCATAGGAAGATACAAGCTGTCACGATCCCTTGCCAATCACATGAGAACTGACCTAGGGAGACCGTCAACTGAAGGTGAGTGTACGTGTCCAATAAATTCAGTCCCCACTGCATTAGCTTATTTTTAGGATTGTCCTGAAAAGACATTCAGCCTGTATCATAAAACCTTCAACTGAGCAGAAAATATACAGAATGATGATGACTTTAAATTTGGGTTCATGCCCTCTGGGGCATGAATTCATAGTACTTCGGATATGATTTGATAACGTACCGAACGCTGAAGGAGCGCACGATCTCTAGATGAGTTCATAAAGACAGAGCATTGATGCAATGTCCGTGCTCTCCTAATCAAAGGAAGCCAAGGCAATTTTATTCTTAATTTTATTGCAAACGTTCTTCTTAATTTGCARTGAAACCATGCTTTCTATGTAAGATATTTCTCAGAAATAGGATGTTTAAAGTCAGCGCATAAATTTATGCATGCAACTGATAGGCCATTTTCTGATTTTTCATTGAATGTATTAGAGACTTGTTCTTGAACATAGTTTAGACAATACATGTGTCACAAGCAATGATG
The DNA here is from genome assembly GCA_030449065.1 of Oceanodroma leucorhoa. NCBI lineage: Eukaryota > Metazoa > Chordata > Aves > Procellariiformes > Oceanodroma > Oceanodroma leucorhoa. The sequence goes on along the minus strand of JASVER010000152.1, from coordinate 1,171,051 downwards.
AATCAAAGAAAGAAAGCATCCAGAAAGGGAAGCTAACTAGACAGGTAGGCCCTCATCAGCATCACATTCTGTTCCGTAGCTACAATAACAATAATTGAGTCAGACACATGGATTTTAAGTGCCTCTTAAAGAGGAAAGTTAGGGAGAGACGCTGTGGAAAGAAAATTATATACTGAAATGTGGCATCTCCGTTTTGCAGCTGCCAACCTTGTTCTGTCAGTAGCCACAGCTGTTGCCTTTTCTTCTAAACTTAGCAGGGGATGGGTGAAAGTAAAGAGAAGCAGTGCAGGCACTTCAGCTGATAAGGAGGTGAGGCTCCCAGTCCCTCTGTGTAATCAAAGGAAACCTTTAATTAGTTTTAACTCTTGAGAGAGAGGTATTTTATTTGTGTGGACAGAAGATGACACCCAGGGAGGCGTGTGCCTGCCTCTCAGGTGCTCCTCGGCACCCATTCTTGCACCAGTTAGGTTTTTTCTATTTTTGCTGTTTTGCCACTTGCTTTTTGTCCATCTTGGGCAGCAAGCTTCCTCAGTGTCAGCTTTCCCAATGACTGAAGGAGAATATTTGTCCAAAAAAGGAGGAAATCTAGTCTCTGGTTCTGCTGCTGATTGAATATGGTCTTTTAGCACATGGGCCTCAACCCCGAAGTCAAACCTGGTGGATTTCAAATCTGGAGCGATGAAAAGTACAGGCTTGTTACAGCAGAACTTGATGTCTCTGGTACCAGTTTTCAGTAAGGGTCTTGCGATACTCTCACTAAATTTTGGGAGGGGGGGKTCCTTTTTTAAAAGTGTCAGCTTTGGACGGCATGAGACTAAGTACGAATATTAACTTCCTTTTTTTTTCCTCTGCCCTTGGGGTTGCAGAAGAAAACGTGAAGATATGACCCGACATTCAAAACAAAATGCAAAGACCAAAATAAATCATCCACCGTTTGTGACTTTCTTTTTCAGTTTTTTTTTTTTTTTTTTTTTAAATGCAGTCTTGCACTTAAAAGCCAGTTCTCTGCTTTTTGATGTGCTGGCTTGGGATTTTTGAGTGCTTTGTCTTTCCATGTGACAGTCACCTGCCAGTTACCCAAATGATTTGGAGAGGTGAACAAAATGCAGGTGTAGATAACGGAAGACACGTATCCGCCCTAGTCACATACTCGGAAGTAATCTGGGCCTCGGCATAAGGGCATGAAGGGTGCTAAYGGTGCGAAGGACTTCTGACGTAGCATTGGAGGACTCTGTAAGATCACCAAACCTGGGGTGGTTTTGACCTGTAAGAAATAGTCCTGGGGCAGAGGTACCTGCTGAATGTCTTTCAGCTCGGAGGGATGCAGTGGGCTTCTTCCAACGCAGAAGCTGGGAGCRATTTAACGTGAGGTGTGGATAATCAGGAGAGAAGTGGGAATATAACTTAGCCGACAATATAGACATAGCCTGTACTTACCTTACGGGTGAGCTTCACAGGGGGATAAAATGTTCTCAGCACCAAGCAGGATAATGCTTGTTGATGCTGAACTATTGTATGAGCCGCTGACTGCGAAGGAAAGAAGGTCCTAAGGAAACAGAGGAAATGTGGATGTTTGTGTCATATACAGAAAATTCGGCCTGGCCTGCATGCCAGATGATATCCTTCCRTCTGGTGAAGCTGAAGATGCTGAGAACAAGGATAGAAGGAAGGGGACCATACCCCAGTTAGATCTAGGCACAATATGTAGTTGAATGAAATAAAATATTTCTTGAAAAATGATTGATGAAGACTAGAGCTCGTAACTCCTGGGGTAATTTTGTCACTTTTATCTTCAGGGTGGAGATCACTACATGCCAGGCTGCATTCCTTCATAGCATCTGAATCATTCTTATTGTCTCCACAAGCTGAAAATGAGAAACAGACTGGCAGGAAAGTTAAAATTTTCAAGGTGGAAAGAGCAGGGAATAGCCTGATTTTTTTTTTTTTTTTAACATTAAAAGTTCCTGTTGCATTTTTGCAGACAATAATACACTGGATTTTATGATTCCTCCATTTAAAACAAGACTAGAGTTTCCTATATTTTGAAGAGAAATAAGAACACCTGAAAAAAGGACTTTACTCCAGCACTRTGTATATCCAGCCTGGCTTTCTGTGAGCTGCACGGGGAAGAAATATTTCCAAGGCACCAGTGGTTGCCATATCCTGTATGCAAAAAGATTCCATAAATGTCTGAAAACAGATGGAATGCAACTTTGGAGGAATAAATGGATTTTTAATTTTCTGAACATTTTGGATTCCATATGGTTGAAGTAACTAAGTGACCTAGTAGAATACTTTTACCTTTCTTGTMTAATAGATAGAAACACAGCTTGTGTTGCTATTGACTGACACATTCCCCATTAATACACAGGTTTTAATTGCTCATACATTTGCTTACTTTTAACTCTTTTGACTGCATGACAAGGGATACCTGATGCACCTCTTCTTGCATGTCAGATCTAAATGTTGGCCCTCCTTCAATTCACGATTTGGCCTTGCAGCTAGTAAGGAGGAACTCGAAACCGCCTGCCTAAGCCCACCTGACAGTAGTGGGAACCTAAAGAGATAACACACCTTAGACTTATCTTCTTCTTTTTTTTTTCTGCAAGCATTGCCACATGTCGAAAAGAAAAAAAAAATACTCTTAATTTTCTGTCTTGTTTAAAGGCATAGAATAAGGAGGAGTAGAGGCTTTGTGTACAGGTACCAATAARGTGGATTATTTCTGTTTACTGCTCTTTTTGTTACTGCCATTTAGAATGTTGTTAAACAAATAAGAGTAAATACATGTGTGTTTTTAAACAGGAAATGAGCATTTCTCTATGAATAGGAAATACAGGCAACTTGAACTCACAAGAAAGAAGTCATAAAGTATACTACTTTATATAAAAAATGGAAGACTTAGGTTTATAGAAAAGACACCGTTTTTGTGCCTGCCTCAGTGAAAGCTACAAATCARATCTGTTCACCTTCCTTGAGAGAGAAGGTGGGTCTTTTGAATCACTAATATTAAGCCTGTATTTACTAGGTGCACTATTTATGATTGCCATTCAGAAGGTTCTACCGAGAATAACTATTTCCATGCTGATAAGTTCGTAAGCAATAGTTAGTRGGATATTGACAATGTGTTTGGTATTAGTTTTCATACTTTTTGGCACTTTGGATCATTTCTCAGGGTTCTTGCTATGDATATGGATGAAACATTCCAAAGAATGGGGAATAACAGCCTTTTTTTTTTTTTTTAAGGGACAGTAGCAAGACTGTATTCCACTTCTGGAAGCAAGTATATTTGCGTTTCATGAAAAGCCGTAGCACTTTAGAATCACAAATTTCAGTCTAGGACAAAGCCTGAAATCATTGGAAGATTTCACTTTTTCCTGACACATTAATGCTATGTAAAAAGTGYGTTTGCTCGGTCCTTAATAGGACAAAATATAGCATTTCCACTACAAATAACTTTTATATAAATTTCTGGTCACTGTAACCCCATAATTCAAACTCGTCTTGTTTCTTCTCCCTGAAATTTGTGATTATGAACTTCTGACGGCTGGCAGGAGCACACACTGATGCTGCCAGCAAAACTCTGGATGCAGTGCAGCCGTGTTTTGAGCGTCTTTTGCAGGGATCCTGTAATAAGCTTGCCTTGTATGGCATCAAGACAATTGAATTCTCTTTCGCGTTATACACTTACATAATTGCATTACTGTSTCTGAAGCCTTTTTGCCCCCATAAATTATTGAAACTGTTGTTACACAAACTTGGACTTGGGAGACGTATTTAAACCTCCTTATACCGAATGTAAGCAGCTGAAAGACTCATCGGCYGCAAGCACGGAGGTTTTGCTTTTTTGTGATTTTCTGAGAGTTTAGTAAAAGAGAAGTCTGTATCCTACTAATAGTACTGATCACATGTTCTCTCATTTGTATAATTGAGAAAATTACCAGTGTAATGAAAATAGCTCCATCTAAATAAGTTCTCTATCCACGGTTAATAAAATAGTATCTACCCTCAGAGACCTGGAATTTCTCTGCAAACGCTTTTAGTTAAACAAAGCATTTTGTGTACCTACAGTAAATGTGATATTTATTTTTTCATTATTCATGAAACAACTTTAATGTCACTGCTGATTTTCCTGGTAGGATGTTCAGCTCCAGCATACTGGAGCTCATGCTGAGTTGTAGCTGAAGATGTCATTCACAATAAACATGAGCTGCTGTGACAATACGATGGCAGAAGGTGAAGAATCTCTTTTCTTGTGCAAGGGCGTGCATGTGTCTCTCTGTGTGTGTGAGAGGGAGAGAAAGAGAGAGATTTGATTGTGTTTACAAGATTCATTCGCGGCACAGCAGGCAGCAGTCACATTGTAATATTCACCTTAACACAGATAATTTGATTTTCAACCTGGTTATCATGCATTTAGACATAACGATACATGAAAATATATGCTTTAGCAGTGCATTTTAAACAAGGTTGCACACTTTAAGTCGGAATATATTAGAGGTGAGCGTTGATTTTTGCCATTGCAGRAGTCCTAGAAAGCACCGTTCAGGGTTCAGCGTGTGTTACAAAATTACTAAAAGGAAAACAAATTCTAATGGGTAAGTCTCAGGGACTGCTACCATTTCTGGGCTGAACTCAACAGGATGGGCTTCCCCAAATTTGATGTCTCTAAAGCTGTACAAGTTTTTCCCATTTGAGAGCCTCAGGTACTAATGGAATTTCTTTTCTGAGTTCCAAGTTGTGTCCTGACTGGAAAATGAAGAGTCAAAAAGTCCCGCGGCCTTTCTGCCCTTTACACTGAAAGGAAAATGAACTGCCTGGTCATAGGATGAATGTTGTCTTGGGTCACCATCAAGATCCTGACCTGCCTAACTGATGTGACACAGGGAAAGAGGTATGTTGATGCTCGTCAAGAGCAGAGCCTCATTACTGCATCCTGGAGCAGCCTGAGAGATAAGGGGATCTATCAGCAATTTAATTGTAGTCGTAACACACTAGACTTCATGCAAGACAAAAAGGAATCTGCTGTTTGCACTGTGAGATTTCAAGCTCGACTTAAATCYAAAGAGTGTGGACGTGGTCGGGCATGATCTTGTGAATCACCTACAGCACCTTTGCAACAAACAAAAGCAGGCGTAATTCTCCTGAAGTCAATGGAGTTGAGCGTGTTTATAYGAACGGGGCATTTGGCCCAAATCCAATTGGAGTCTTTGCCGTATCACACCTCCGAATCTTCAGAGGTTTTCTCAGAGTCATTAATATTGAGGCTGTATGCTACCCAAGGTAATTATCCGTTACTGCTTGAGCCTGGCCCAGGAATTATTCCACAACATGTTGCCTCATTAGTATAATACAATGGAAAAAAACAGAAACAAACTAGAAACTAGGCAAATAAGGGTGCTAAAAGGAGAAGAGTGTGAAGAAAACAAACACAGCGGGGTGAGGTCTTCTSATGGTGTAAATCAGTATCACCTTCTGTGAGGCTCTGCCAGTTTACACCCTGTGATGCTCTGGCCCATGATTATTAGGAAAGTATGTTGTTGATATGCTCTATAATGGCTTCCATTACCAGCCCATGCTAAAAGAAGCAGCTGGTGAAAGTTATGTTTATGTTCCACAGATGGATCGGCAACGGCAGACACATAGCTCTGTGTCTGGTAAACAGGTGTTTGACTTTATATTTGCTAGCTAGCCAGAAGAAGGCAGATTCTTGGTGAGGGGTGTAGGCAAAGGAGATCRATTTAGTTGTTGAATTCTTTTTGCTTGCACTTTATCTTCTTTTTAAATGGCAAGTAGTGTCCTGAAATGCATCCTGCCTTTTATCAGCRTAGTCTAAGTGGCGGGGAAGAAAAAGTAGCAGAGGGGCAAAAATCCCAAAACTGATGGGGATATTCAAATGATACTGTCTCACCTCCTTCCTTTCTTGCCCATTTTCAGTGGGAGAAGGAAGCACTTTGGCTTCAGACAAAGTGAAAGGTGCCTATAATGGAGTCAAAACTTCCCATGCCAGAGGAGCAACTTCACCACTTGCTGCAGTGTAGAAAAGGACTAGTTGAAATTACAGCAGAGTTTGGCTATACCTTTGCTGGGAGGTGGAAATAAAATCCTCTTTTTAATAACAAATGTTTTGCAAACCAGTTCCGACACCTGTAAATTTAATGCTTATGGGTGCACAGCCAGTGCAGAAGGAGAACAATTGCTTTTCAGCTTACTCAAAATAAACCATTTATTTTGACTGTGTTTATTCATTTCTGATTGCTCAAAAACCAAAAAGCAGCTGGGATTTTTTCTGGTCTCTGGATGACAAATACTTGTAGATGGAAGAATGACAACATGTGAATTCCTGGGTGAATACCAYTCAGGCTAAAATTCCTTAAACTCTGAGGGTTTGGGAGCATTTTCATGGATACCCAGCAGTAGGCTGAATACTCGTTAATAACTAATATTATGACTCTGTGAATCATAGTGGTCCARATTCAGCACTTCTAGTTGCAAATCAGATTATTATTTTACTCTCTGACCAGCTCTAGGGAAAGCTCCTTAGTGTGTAATGCAAAGAAGTAGCCTAAGGCAATAGAGCAGGCTGGCATCATTTGCCTAAAACTTTCCCACATTGCTATTGGGTGTTGATTGTTCTGGCAGAAGGTTAAATCCATCCTGCTGAGTCCTTGAAACCAGTGGCCAAGGCAGGCACGAGTGATTCTCCAAGACAAGAGATGACCCAGGGAGTGGGAAGAGCAGCTGGGACGGCTGAAGAACTCGGGGTAGGTCTGAAGAGATGTTCACCCTCAGTGTTGTTAACTCGTTATCACGCCTGTTTTATTGAAACCAAACTGCTCGAAGGGGCGGCTTTGGAATCRGCCGCGTTATGTCGGGAAGGTAGCTGTTCAAATGAAGTGTGAGCAGCGCGTGTTTTCAAGCTTCTGTTGTAGATGTAATATATGAAGGAATAGCAAGAGCAGCAGGTGTTGTCGAAATTTATGGAGGAGCAGCAAGCCCAGGCGGCAGCCCCACAGGAAGAGCAGCGACAGTTACCACAGCAGATGGTCTCAAGAATTATGAACGTGGGACCTATCCCCAGCTGCCCCTATAACCCGGTCCTTCTTGAGCAGGAACCGACGAGACGTTGACTCCAGGCCTACAAAGTCAACTTGAGCAGCGAGACTGGTGGCGGTCAGGGCAACCAGCCGCTCTAGATCCACGCCGAACAAGCCTGACCCAAGCTGTGCACGTTGATCTCYGAGCAGTGGTACTGCTGCCGACTAGGAGAGGTACATCTTGAACCAGTTGGGAATCCCAGAATAGAAGTACTGATAAAGGCTCATGGAGGAATTTAACTACCCAGACATCTGTTGAGTAACAAATACAGCTGAACATGCATCATCGCAGAGGTTCCTAAATTATAGTGAAGACAACTTTATGATCCAGAAAGTAGAGACTCCTGAGGAGAAGCCATCCTGGATCTACAGGAGTATATTAATGAAATTTGCAGATGAAACTTTGCAAGTGCATTAAAAATACAGCAGCACTGTGGTTTAGGATTGACTTTAGCAGAGTGTTCAGAATGGACTGTCTTCCTCATCCATTTATTAATTTTTACTGTTTCACAAGTAAACGAAAGTTCAAGCCTACCTTCTCCTGTCTTTAAATCCGTTTGCATCATCCATGCATGCCAGACATTTGAGATCTGCAGACTCTTAACTRATATCCTTTGCAAACATCTCTCTTGGACAACACAGAGCTCATGACAGAGACCAAGAGRATTAGAAAAATGGATAGATAATAGCACTATGCCAGTTCCCTTCAAAAATGCAAGTGCATACCTTTGCAGAAAAAAATCATTTGAAACAAATGTTGAAGAGGATGAGGAATCTTAAGAAGCAGAAATATTGAAAAGATAATAATGAACAGCAAATAAGGCATGAGTTTTCAATAAGGCACAATAGCAAAGGAGGCCTATAAAATTTTGGAGTACAAACAAAGAGATACTACATCACAGGGTAAAGTTCAAATAGGGCTTTTTTCTTCCCCCTTGTTGGTTTCAGGAGATATAAAATAGGCTAGCGCACTGAAACGAGCAACAAAAAGGTTACACTGATTATAATGATGAACTGACAGTAAGACAAGAGTTTTTGAAAAGTCTTCTAGAAGTTTTGATTTACAATGACACTTACTGGAAAAAAGAAAACCAAACAAGAAGCCCACAAAACTTGATTTTTATCCTGAAACAAGGGAATCTGTGAAATCTTAGGAGAAAAAATTCTTTTAAAATTTCTCACATAAATCAGCTAATCTTTGCCATCCTCAAAGAAAAAGCAGCCCTGAATGAATCCTGCTTCATTCCTCAGATTCAATACAGGGATAATGCCAGGTTTACTCTCTAATGATTCATTTCCTTACATCTGGAGAATGTGTCTTTTAAAAATTTAGGGGAAAAAACCCCCAAGGTTTTTTTTTCTCTCTTGCCAAGTTTTAATTTGATGCATTCATTTCTCCATTACCATTCTGTCCCAAAGTTTATTGTCTCAAACACTACGCAGCAAAATCTTTTTCTCATCTCTTCAGGAAGGTAACGTTTCAATTTACATTTGTAACAGTGAGGTATGATCATCTCAGCGGGATGGTAACCTTAGTAATCTTCCTGCTAAAAACCTGTTCATTAGCTTTATGATAAAATATGCCTGTGTTATAAATATTTCCAGAAAAGAGCAAAACTTTTCACTTGTCTACATTAATCCTGACATCTGCTATAGGTCACATAGAGAAAGAAATCTACCTCCAAAAGTGATTCCAATTCAGCATTGTATTAAGACTATTATCAAATAATTCCACTCCACCCGATCAAAGGCTTTCTCAGCATCTAATGCTAATAACATTCATGGTCTTGAGCCTTTGCTTTTTTGAAGATTTTAGACTCCCCAAAGCATCACCTAAAAGGTCACTGAGGGGTCAGGGAGTGTTCAGCTCTTTGATGAGAAAGAACCAAGAGCTCCTTTTAATCTTAATATTCAACTCCGGTACACACACACACACATACACAAARGAATAAATAATCTCAGGAAGACTGATCTCAGTCCAGGCGCAAGCAATAGCGGAAGACTTTTTTGTTAAAGGTGCAATCTAAGAACTACCTTTGCAAGCAAGGAATTTGGAAGGAGATGAAAAAATGAACGAGAATCCCTCTCTGGTTATTATTTCTGTCTGAATTCCAGTTCGAATTGGACTCGGACAAAGAAGATTGGAGAAAAGCATGCTATCAACAGATAGCAGCAGTGATATACAAACCACTGCTAATGAACTCTCTTTACGTGCCCAGGGAGCCCTTCCAAAGAAAGCCTCCAAACACCCGCCTGAAGGCTCTTCTTGCTTCAGGCCGGATGGATTTGCTTGCTGTTCTTGCTCAAAGTTAATTTGTAATCTGCAAAACCAGTCTCCTATTAAGAGACAGAAACAAAACCCAAAGGTAAAAAAAACGGCGACAGAATCTCTATCAACCTGAAGCTTCAATTTTTCTGTCTGCTGCACCTGAACTGSCATATGCAGTCACTGAACTGAGTCTCCTCAAGGTTTCAGCACTGCAGTGGAAGCAAAGGACAGTAAGAAAAGTCACTCGTGGATCCCAGTTTCTATGAGGGAAGGTATAAAAGGCTCTGAACTGTCCCTGAGCAAGGTTATTAACTTGAAAAGTACTTAGCTGAAACTCTTTCCTGGTGCATTGACTCATGCCCTCCACTTCAGCAAAGCCAGATTACAGTGATTTGCCAACGATTTTGCGGCTGCAAAATGCAGGAAGGTATTTTAATTGCATTTTCCCCTGTGATCAGTTCTGTTGCCATATTCTGTGGTTGGAGTCTTATTGGAATGCTTTAAATAGAACAAAGACTTGGTCGGCTATTCTGCTCCATCACCCTTCCTCTTCCCCACCCAAACTGGTCCAGGTTGTTTGGATGGAAACGCTACTTTYGTCTAAAAGGCTTTTTGTCTGGAAAGTGACTGCAGATGAACAGTGCCGACAGGAACTCTTCATAATCACTGGCTGGGCTTTTCTCACTGGATGTACATTTCCCGAAGGAAGCACATTGAAAAATTTGTATCAAGTTTTGAAATGGAGTGGTGTGAACTGACTCAGAGCCATCAATATGCTGATTTACCCCAGCTGAAGTTCCTGAGCTGCACAAAAAGAACCCTTACTTTATATGTGAATCAGCTGTTTAGTAATCAGCRGGATCCAGATTCTGGTGGTTTTACTTCCACAAAAGGCAGGAAAAGGGTTGCTCTGAAGCCTTACCAGCGGATGAAATTTCAACTCGGTCTTATTTGCGTTAATACGAAGATGGCTAAACTATTTGCTCTCTTCTTGCTCTTCACCCATATATACTCACCTTGAGTAGTAAGAGTATCTATAACTTGCCTGGTTCACTGTAATGGCCCATCTGGTGGAGGTGCAGATGATGATCCTCAGGTCCCTGAACAGCCTCTCGGGAGACGTGGCCTCTTCACTTACATCTCTTGAATTTCCTGGTGGAGCAGCCTACCTCCTTCTGTCAAGTAAGAACAGCACTTCTGTTACCTGCCTGAGGTCGACCCCGCTCCTGCAAAGTCACAAAGAAATRTTTAATATCAGATACCAGTTCCCATGAAATGTTTGTGTGGAAGCAGGACTTGGATTTATGCTGAGGAGGAGGAGCGGGGGTGGAAGCACGGGTTGATTAGGTCCCCTTGGTTAGATTGGATCTAGTTCCTATCTTGTGCTAATCCACCCCAGACTCCTGGCGGTAAGATCCAAAGCAGCAAAAAGCAGATAACGGGAGAAGGCGGAGGGGGCTGGTCAGGGGTGTTTGTAAATAAATCTGGAACCTGGGATCTGCAGCCTGCTTGGTTATGGTTTTGTGAAAACACAATTACAGCATAAAATGAAAGCAGGCTGTGCAATGAAAACAAGAGGAATGCCATCACCCAGGTTGGCTTGTACTGCAAACCACCCTGGTCAATCATCCGAGATGAATGGAGGTATCCGCTGAATAACCTCACTTTGCAACTTTTATGTGAAGGCTTGATAAATGAAGTCAGGGAGAGGTACAAGAAAGTGATTAAAACCAGCCTGCGCAAAAGGCAATGATAACCTCCCTGAGCTTGAAACTTTTTTCCCCCTTCTGCCTGAGTTTGTTGGATAATTAACCCTTTCGTCCTTCGGTCTCCGTACACAAACATTTGTATATTCGTACAAAGCAGCTGCCTCTTGACAGGCAATTTGTCACTGGTAATAAATTGGGCCCAGTGGCAAGGCCAACCACTTCCAATGGGGATGCTTACAGCCAGGTACCGTGATCTGGAGTTTCGTAGCGGCCTCGCTGTAGCAGAAGACCTTTTCCAAAGTTTAGCTCACTCGTTTCTTGTCTCTGGGCTCTCTAAGCTGCCCRGTAGCTCACTTAGGCACCTCCTTTAGGCACCCTCCTGGAAGAACATGCCTCAGGCCACGCTGGCCAAATAGTTTTAGGGGATGCCAGTTGTCGTAGTGAGCTTGAACGGGATATTATTGTCACTAAAGCAAAAGGCAGTTCTGGCATTATTGTCAGGCAGGGGCCAGGATTTCTCTYTGTGGACCTGGAACCGTCATCTGTCATCTCTTGCGGTAAAATTAGTTACTGCCTTGGAGGATGACTTGAGCATGCAGAAAAGCATTTTACCCACATATGGCGTAGTCAGAGATCAATAGATTTCCCATTCCTAGGTATAGTCCCTTGCGCTCCTAGCTGCTTGCTGGGGTTGAAAAGAAAGGGACTAGCAAAGGGGTCTCGCAAGCAGACCCTTGCCCAAATGTGGTCAGAGGCAGCTGCTTATAGTTTGGTTGCTTCATTTTTGGTCTGCCCAACCTCATTAGGATACCGAATCAGGCACTTAGGGAAAAACAGCTGTCGAGAGTCTGAGTCTGAGATGGGCTCTCAGGTGAAGATCTAGAAGTCGGCATTAACAAAATACACAGAAGCTTTCTTGCATGTCAGGGGAATAAGCTTTTCTAGGGGGACACCCCCCCCCCCCCCCGACTTAGCCCAAAGAATGGCAGCGGCACCACTGCCTGCGTTGAACAAAGCTCTTTAAACCCTTACCGAGAAGCAAAATCTCGGCTGAGAAATGTCAACAGAGCTTTTACGACAGCCTGAAAATTAATTGTCCTCTGAAATGGCAGTCCTCAATTCAGGCTTAATCTCTCTTGCATTACTCAGGTAGCTATTGTGAAGTATCACCCCGCTTGCTGCTCTTGCTGACAGTTTCTATATCCCTTCACCACGCCCACTGGAAGGAAAACAATCACATAAATCCCTCTTGCAGGGCATGCTCAAACTCGTTTCTTATTGTGGGGCAAATTTATGGTCGCATTTACTATGTAATCTTTAAAGGGGACTGGCTGGTGGTTGAAGGTCTAAAATTACAGATGACCTGGGTGTAAGCAAAAGTGGATTTGTTAAAAAATCCGTATTTAAGGGAGGAGGGAAGGGGGTGAGAGAGGAGAGCTAGATGTTCCCTGTGTAGTTTATGACCTTTCCTAAAAAAAAAAAAAAAAGGAAAAAGAAAAAACACCTTCAAGAAAGGTAGAAAAGCAATTTTCATTCTGCGGCTCTAAATATCTGTTTATCCCACTGCCATGATGTGAGCATGCCCAGTTGGGATGATTTAGCACTCTGCTGATGACTACCAACGGAAGGACTTCATGTGAAAAGGTAGTCTGCCACGGCTAATGGGCTCTTGTTTCAAAGGGATGCTGTGTGTACATTACTAGTGTATGGAGAAGGTGCAGAAAGGCCTCAGCAGACATTAGGAATGGAGTGTTGTTGATGATGAAAAGGCACTTTGCTGTTGAGGGAATGGTGGGAGAGAAAAGGCGTATCTGTCTTTTTGATTAGAAATGCATGCTTCCTTTCATCATCTGAGCTGAAAAATTGGCTTCTGCTCTTGGTTTATGAAACCATTTTTCTTCTCCCTTCCTTCCCAGGTTTGCAAACTCTTTAATAAATTAGTTACTGTGAGGTGCATGGGTGCAACAATCACCTTAGAGGCTTTTCCCAAATGCATCTTTAATATTTTATAAGTATTTAAATAGATTTATTCAATGTGAACAGCCTGATTTATTAACACTGGCACTCTGGCATGGAAAGGGGGTTCAATACAAATTACGTTGTGTCAGAAATTTTTAGCAGCTAGATCTCAATTTACCAATGGATTCTTGGAAGTCAGGAAATAATAGGACCCACCCCATGTTAATATTTAATCAGGCTTTGGTGCCAGATAGGAGAAGCTGTCGAATGAACGAGATGCAACTAGGGGAGCCCTTATTGCATTAAAACATACATCATGTGTCTTCACTTCTTGGTTGGGGGGGGGAGAAGTGGGTCAGTTATTACGGCAAGTGAGAGGCTCAGACCTGCCGCTGAATGAAGGTGCTTTGTCGGGCTCTGAGAGCTGCCCGGGTGAAGTTAAAGTGCGCAGACCTCTGCAGGAAACCAGAGTGACCAGCTGTGAAACTTGTTTCCCTTTTGATGTCCCGGGTCCAAGAGATACCTTTCCGTGTGCATATTCAGAAAATAATGTGTGACAACTGAACCCGGCATGATAGCAGAGCTGCTCTGTAAAGCACTTTGCAATGAGAAGGGTGCTACCAAACCTAATACTCTCCTGCGTAACTAGTGTACCAAGGGGCAGGGGAAGGGTGGGTTTACTGCTCCTCTGTAGGTCACTACTCTGTAGGTTACAGTACTCTGTAGGTTACTGTTTTGAATTATCCAAAATTCATTTTCACTTTGAAGTGCCATGTAAGATTGTTTTTATTTAGCCTGGTACATTACCCTCATGAAAACAAATCGGTTTTATTTCTGTATGGAAACACCAAACGCAGATTTTGGGAATAAAATCTCAACGCAGATTTTGGGAATAAATTTAAAATGCAAGGAAGGTCGGAAGCAAAGTGTTTCGCAGTAGTGTTCACTCACTTGAATGGAACAGATGAACATAAAGGCACGATTGCAAAATAGCTCTGCACATCAGCAGGGCTTTCCTAAATCACTGCACCCAGTGTGGAGCGATTCAGATGAGTGAGGAGTCTGCTCAAAAACTGGCAACATCTCATTTCTGCTGAGTACCACTGACACAGCCTCCCCGGACCACCCCACAAGGCAGGGGCTAAATAGGTGAATGAAGAGCAAAGAAGAAAGCTTCAGCCAGCCGCAGTGGGACCGATACTGGATAAAGAGGAGAAAAGAGAACATCTCAGATGCCACAGATCTTTTCCTGGAATATTTCAGGATGACCCAGCAATGAAGAAACCCTTCAGTGGTCAAGACTGCCTAACCATAATTGCGTGCTCATGTGCAAGGGTTGAGTTCTTTGGAGGGTGTGAACTAGAGTGGTGTGGTTGAAGTGCCTGGAATAACACTGGTGGGCACTGGCTGAAATTTTGGCCTTTAGYTGAAGTCCTGGTGACAGTGAGCTAGTCTTCTGGTAGGAACTTTATTCATTTCCTTTCCTCACTTAATTATGTTTATTTCTATCCCTTTAAACATGTAGTGTGTTTAGTTTCCCTGTGTGCTTGCTTTATTTAAAGAAAGAAAGAAGAGTTGAACTGCTAGTCCTTTGTAATGTTAATATTAAGAAAATTGGACGATGCTCCAGTAAGCCGATTGGGTCAAGACAAGAGGCTACTCCACACATCTGGTTCTGCCAAAGTTTGGTTGGAATGGTTTAATGTAGGGTTAGATTACCAGGGAAGAACCCCTTAGTTTGTGCTGTGATAGTTGCCTGTTCCTGCTGGTATCAGGATCTCAGTTCTTTAAGCTGAATATTTGGAGGGGGAAGATAAATGGAGGAGTGGAGCAGAACGCTATGCGTGATTTCTTTATGCTGTTTATGTTTAAGTTGAATTTCTTTTTGTGGAGTGTATACCTGAGAATGTTTTCATGAGATAGTGGTAGATCCAGAGCAAGGTCAACTCTATCTATGTCACTACTTGCAAATCTCCATCTAATGTGCTACAAGGCAGGCTGGCTGCTCAGGGTGAGATTGTTAGTCTCTTCCACATGGTACTAGTTTTAGCTATTATTAATATATACTTACAAAGTTCTGTAAGAGTAAACAGAGATATTACAATCTACTTCATATAAAAGAGTAACATACAGAGTTCCACCTATATCAGTTGTGAGAACGATCATAATTCAGAAAAGAATAAACTTTTTTCCATTCCAGGGAGGGAGTGTGTCCCTTGGCATGCAGGATTATATGGTTACAGGTTTTGGGGACAACAGGTCCGGATTTCTGCTGAAGGATGAGCCATGCTTTCCTGCCTCTGGGCAGCAGCTATTTAGGAGTTACCTATGCTTTCATGGGTAAGGAAGCATGTCTTTCTGCTTTATCTTATTAAGCTAATCTACAGTTTGGGTTATCATTTGCTKCTTATGTGGTGCAAAAAAATGCGTGCCACAAAGTTAACTTCTCAAGTCACTGATTTGCTTTTTTAAACCACTGCAATTTGTAGCAACTAATCTCAACGCTCTTAGTAATGGCATACTAAGTCTTCGCTGTGGCACATTATGTCCAAGCAAGGTGATCTCTTTGGTAGGCATTTTGATAGAGTCCCAAGCAAAGAAGATTCTATTACTTTTGTCTCAGGAAAATAATACCATCGTCTACTCCAAACTCAAATACGTATTAATAGATTTTCCCTAAAGTTTTTTCAAGTTGGGGCTAGATGGGAAAGAAGTAGAGGAGAGAATATTAGAGAGAATAGGGCAAGTTTTGCAATTCAAATATATGAAGCTTAACTATGTTGATATTAGGAAAAATATCGTTATAAAAACACTGTAGAAACCTAAAGAAAGTAGTATAGGTTTTTCAGCTAAGTCTCACTGTTCAAAACTTCATCTGGACKTCTGAAGAATTTGACCAGCTAGAAATATGCCTGAAAGCACCGAAATTTCAGCCCCCTTCTTCCCAAAGGAGACAGCAGTTGAAACAGAGGAACAGCTTCTGCAGTCTTCCACTGATCAGGAGCTTTCCTGGAGGAAAGGTCTCGCTCTGGTCTGTAGGACAGTTACAAGGTACTACTTTCTGCGCGAGTGAGGCCAAAGCGGTTATCTCGGAAATCTGAATGTGATTTTAATTATAGCTTTTATTATTGGAACAGCTGTAACCAAGATTGTAACAGTCAATTATATATGGAGCTTTATTGGCAAAGGGTGTTTAATATTAAACAATCATTGCTAACCGTGAACATACCTGATATAATAATGAACTTTATTTGAAAGATCAGCATGAGATAAAGGAGTTAAATTTAGCTGTACAGTCTGTAAGAATAACAYGAGGGGATATTGTGAATTCATTTTATTTGGAAACAGAAAACTCTGAATGTTGTTAGATTATCTTTTTGAGAGCATAAAGTAAATGTTTGGTAACCAGAGATTTGTATTGCTAGAGAGAATCACTTTCACTAAAGCTACAGTAACTGAATGTTTAAATGTGCAGGGCTGAACTGTCAAAGCACATAACAACATCTTTAAATAAAATGGAAGTGGCTAGAGCTGCCTTTATCAGCGTCCTCCTCTGACAACTGCTGAAGGTTCAATTCTGTTCCCGTTGAAATTAGTGGAGAATCTCCTGGTAACCTGAAGTGATTCATGGCACGGACCTTACCAGGGAAAAAAGGAGAAGTCTCAAAGCACCGAGAAAGGTGCGCTGCTGTCCCACAGCAGATGAGTTATTTATACCCGTGCAGAGCGACATTGCCAACCCACAGCATTCATAACTGTGGCTCGAGCCCCTTGCAAGAGCCGCACCGAAGACAAAAGCCTTATCCCCCCCCCCCACAAAGGACATTTTTTTTCAGTCTTCCAGTTCTAAGTCACTGGATGTGAAGCTGCCGGGGGATGCAGGGGCAAGGCAGGCTGCCCCGGGCACGACCGGGACCCGCGCGGTGGGTTTTACCCACACCCGACCTCCAGACCGCGCTTCCACCCTGGCAGGAGGACAAGCCACGTCTCCTCTTTTCAATCTCAAGTTTTTCAATTCTCAGAGGCTGAACTAGGAGCCAGCGTTCTGAATTTATATTTGGGCTTGGGTCTTTCTCTTCAGTCCCSCTCTCCTTCTGATTGCCGCTGTTTGGACCCGGTGGACCAATATTCTGCAAACAAACGGTGTCTTTATCAGCGTGTAAACTGAAGTACTCCAACCAGAGCTCCCTCCTGCTTCTCGGTTTCCAAAATGCAGCTCAAATTCTCAGTTGGGTAACCTGAACTTCTCTGTAATCTATGTATCAGTCGGTATGGATGTAATGGGCATGTCAGTGCTGTGTACGCTAACACTTTTAAGTCATATAATGGGCCTGTTCACTAGAAGAATAAACACATCATGTAATTTAACTGCAAACTGGGGGGATACAGAGGAGAATGTTTGCTGAAAGCTTATCTACAATGTAAAAGCAGTTGTTTTCCTTTTGCAGATTTTGGGGGTGATCTGCAGCAGTGTTATTCTCCTTGATTTTGAGAATTGATTGTCTAATTGTGTCATTTGAATGGTGGAGGGAGAGGAGAGGAAAGGACGTGGAGAGAATTTCTTTTTGCAAGCACTTTTCAGCTCTTAAGAGACTTTTGTGCCGCCTGTGCAAGCCTACAAATGGATATTGCAGGGTACAGGGCTTTTATGCAGAGAAAAGGATTAGGAAAAAACCCCAAAGGTGTGAAATATAACAAAAGGCAATATTTAGAATTGCACTGTTAGGAGCCACAGCTGAAGTCAATGGGAGTTTGATCCGTGAAAGCACAGCAGGACCGCGCCATATATAGGAAAGCACAATCTGTCAAAATTAAGTGTGTAGTTTATGGTATGCTTTTTGTTTGAAATAACATATTACCTCCTATTTATAGTAAAGCAGACTAAACAGTTCTATATGTCTGCATTTAAGATTTTCAGACAGAGAGTAAGGATACCTTTTACCTGGAAATTGTAGAGTCAGAGCTCAAAATTGTTAGCAGCGATATAAATGAATACCTGTGATTTTACAGGCATATAAATCTCAGGCTTCTGCTTACATAGCCCCGCTCTGTCTGCAGTATTGGCTGGATCTGAAGATCACTGCTGGAGGACTACTAGGAAACAAATGAACTTGCAATGCATAGTATCTTAAAGGAAACTATAAATGGGATAGGTCAAGGACTAGGCATGTAAGCGACAGGAAAAAAATCTTCCTTTTAGTTTATACAACTCCTGCTTCCATGTCTGTGCAGATTCCTAATAAGGAATCGTAACTTTTCGAGGCACTAGGCCTGTACATATTTCCTGACCTTATAATTCTCACAGTTCTAGACATTCCAAGGTAGGGGGTCATTCAGACAGAGTTGTAATTTCTTGTGCATATTTATTTCCAAAGTATCTTTTGCATAGTTTCCCAGTGAAATCATGTGCTGGGGCTGGGGAATGCTAAATAGGTTATTTTTCAAGCTTGCATATAAAGGGCCTGTCAAAGTGGACTGTTTTGGACTTATCAAGTAAAAGTGCCGGAGCCAAACCATGATGTTTGTAGCTTGTCCTTCCCAACCCCATTACGAGCGGGGCTCCCAACCTTCCAACGGGAGGTGACATAAAAAGGTTAAGGAGCTCTGGTTTTGTTATCGGTGAGGATTTTAATGATGATAAAAAGTCTTGAAAGCATACATTGGCTCAAGAGGAGTGTGACCTGAGCCTTCCCCCAAAAACTACGTTTTGTTAACCCTTTGGCGTTAGATTTGTGCTCCTTTTCCTTCCYGTCCTGTAAATAAACACACGACAAATTTTAGGGGGAAAAAGGTTGTAGAAGCCCAGCTGCTCTGTAAATAACCCTAACTGGTTGTGAAAGCACATTTTGAATTCATTTTCCCAGTCCTTCAAGACACATACTTTTTTTTAAAGCAATTACATTTATCTGATCAAAGAATTAAAATACATCAGGGACCAGCCAAGACATCATGAATTTCGAATATTCATTTCTCAAAATCTAGCAGCAGCTAGAAGTTATCTACTGTCTGAAAGAGATTTACACAAAGTATTTGTCTGGCCATTTTCAAAAACAAAAAAATCTCTGCTAAAAATCCTGCAGATAATGTATTCATCAAGGAGAAGCTAAACTTGAGAGGAAAGAGTTTGCCCTTCGTGCTGCGTATGCCCTGCTCAAAGCAGCAGTAAGGAAGGTTAGTCAGACCTCAGCTTTTATCAAGATGTGTCTAACTAATCTAAATTGAAATGTGGGCACTTTCTTTCTGAACTCCAAAAGCATGTAATGCATTTGGGACTGAGGTTTTCAAGCTCTCGTTGAAAAGTAAGTGTAGACTTTCTGCTTGCAAAAATTCCTGTGAAAAAAATCTAACCCTTTTCTAAGCATTTGAGAAGAACGGCAAGGGGAAGATCCCGTGGAAATTGGGAGTGTTTTCACAGATTGCTGGTGACAGTAAGTATCATTTTATAAAACACCAGTTAGGCTGTGTGTGACATATGGAGACAATTTCTGCCTCAGCTATATTTACCTTTCCCTTTGATCTAATGGGAACAGCTCATGTATATTGAGGCAGAGCTTGGCCTATGGTATCCTGTTTGGTTTGCGTATTGGGAGAAGTTTGGAATAGCTAAGTTGACACGTGCTGTTGTAACTAAGAGGGCAAGATGGTGCAATGAGCCTGATTTAGTCATGTGGAGGGACAGTTACGAGGTGATATGAGTGAAATGCATTAAGTGCTGACTTTTTCCTTTATCATTAGAGAATCATTGAAATGTAAGACTGGAAGGAAACTCCATAGGCCATATATTCTGTTCTGCTGCTCGAAGGCAGGATCAATTATACAGCCATCCCTGGCAGCCATTTAAGTAAAATATTAATGGAATGAAGAGATATTCTTTATATTTAGAAGGGGGGAATACTGCCAGCACAGTTAGTTACTTACCTTCTGGAAAAAAAAGAAGAAGAAGAAAAAAAAAAACATAAAAGAGAGGTTATTCCAGCTCTCTAAGAGCTATCATTCAAATTAGTTTGATGATTTGCTTGGGATCATTGGAGAAGCCTGACTAGAGGACGTAAGTGGAACGTAAGACAGGATATGTGGAAGTGAAAAATAAGGAGGTATGATCATAGAAAGGCAAGGGAACAGGTTGAACAGGCTTCCAGTTGAGGTGGTGAGCTCCAAAGGCAATAGTATATTTAGGCAACAATTGAATGAGCACGTGGAATTCAAAAATACAAAGAGCTGTGGGTTGTATTTTTGAGCTTTGAATTACCTGGTGACTCTTTCAAAGATTAGAAGCGAGATTTTGCATGGCTTGCCCCCCTTAATTAGTATTGGAGATCTGTGGGTGTACGTGGGTTTGCTTACACAGCCCTGGTTTTATTCCTCCTAAACAAAAAGGCACGGTAATGTTAAGATTCTTTCAGAAAATAAGTTTTAAAGTTTCTTAAAGTAATGCAGGAGAGAGAGGAGTACAAACAGCATTGCACTGCAGATCCACGTGGATCCTGCTTGCCTCTGCTGTAGTCGTATCACTGGAAGGCTCCCTGCCTGATTGTTGCAAGTTGTTTTTCTAAAGCCAGACCATTTCATTTGACTKTTGTCAGAGCTGCTCTGCTTTTCAGTGTAAACACTACAATTTTTTGAAGAGTGTTATTGGTYATTTATTTTATCAATCTAATATTCTTATATTATGCATCTTACTACCACTATTAACTATTTTGGCTCATTTCTTATTTGTATACCAGAAAACTGCTTCCAATGTTATTACTTATTGGTCATAATCAATTAGGGAAGTTTTTAGACTATGGCAGTCTTATATAAATACACTGGCAAAGTTCACCTCCTATGATTTCTGACAATTAAATTGTTCTGTCACTTTGGGACCTTCATTAATCTCAACTTGTCATCCTTGTTTATGCAGGTTATAATGGCCTGTGTGTGTAAGTGAAATGAGATGCTAAAAGCCCTTGGCTGTTTAACTCTTTGATGAAAGTCAAGCAGGAATATGTTGTTGAAGAAAAAGTTGGTTTTTTTTTTTTCATCCCCCAAAATAGCACCATGGAAATTATTGCACTGTTTAATGACTAGCTATGAAATAAGCCAAGGAAGAGTTTTACAGAGGGGTGAAGAAAACCAAGTTGACGGTACTGTTATCACAGTCCTTTGTGTGTCTGCATGAGTGCACACAGAAATAAAGATGTGGCAACGTAGATTACTTTCTCTTCCAGGAAAGTGGTATGAAGACATCATGTTCCAGCAGAGGAATCTAACGGCCAGAGATTTGCAGATAACATTGCAGGATCGGTGTAACTCAGGTGGAGGACATGGCTAAAGTCTCTTGAAACTTTGAGATGTGAGTGTTATTAGTAGGCCCTTTATTTTGGGTAATTCTGGCAGACTGATTACTTGGGACCGCTGCAGGYGCACTTCTGAGGACTTTGGGAAGTGAAAGTCCATTTACAGAAYTGAATTGAATATTTAAGTTCTTGGGGGAGTTTATAATTTTCTTCTTTCCCAAATTATCACCTAGAATTTGAAGACCTGCTTACTGATGTCTCCAAATGCAGATGGTGGTTTATTGTCTTCTGCCCTTTTCTGCATCTTTTAAGAAGGTCTTAAAAGGCTTTTTAGAGTGGTCACTCTACAGCACCAGCACCGTTACTTGTATCAGCCTCAGGCAGAGCTCCTCACTGATCCTTCCTCCTGGAGTGGCCTCTCACTTTACTATCATCAGATCCTCACCTGGCACCGTGCACCAAAGATGCAGGTACCTTTTATTCCATGCAGTTCATCAAACCTAGTGTTTCCTCTTAGGCAAGCGCCTGTTGAAATTGAAACCCAGCCTAACAGATCTTTGTTCTCATTTGCGACTGGAAGTGAGGGGCCAGGTCAAAGCAAGCAGTGCGCTGTCCTGTGCTGGCAAAGCTGGAGATGGAGCGCAGGTCTCCTGACCTGCTCAGAGCCTCCATCCGTACGCAGGTGGCCAAGGTTAAAAAATAGGAATAGCCTTAGAGTTATCCATCTCAAATCTAAAAGGAGTGTAATGATATGCTATTCTCTGCACCCTGAGAAACATATGAGTGACATCCTCTCTCTGAGCACTAATTACCATAATTCTTAGACCAGAGAGAGATCCAGAACACTGCACAAATTATCACCCAATATCTTTAATAAATGTGGATGGTAAGTTACTTGCAAAGGTGCTGGTTAATAATCTGGAACACATATTCCCAGACCTAATTCATTTCAGTCAGGTGGGATTTATTAGGAATTGGACTGTCATGCAGTAGTGTGAGGCAACTCTTCAGTGCAGTAAGTTCACACAGAAGCAAAGGAGAAAGCTGGTGCGTCTCATGGTAATATAAATGACTTAGACCATACAGAGACAGACTATTTCTGACTTTTCTAAACGTTCGGCCATGGACAACTCTTTGACACTGTACAGTAAAAGCCAGTGGCACCCCTCAATCTATTGTAAAAATGCCGATGCCAGTGGGTTAATGGCTAAGCATCCTAAGTTACAAAAAGAAGAAATGGCAGAGCTGCTCTCCCATTTCTACTTGATCCAGAGTTCACATCGTAACTGTGTTTCTTTTTTCTTTTATGAGATTAATTTATAAAGAAAACCAAATCCCGTGTGCCTCAGGGATGCCCGTTTTGGATGTGGCTGCCTGCCTTTTCTTGCCTGGAGAGGAAACAAAGTGATGGGCTCCCACCAAAGATGCCTCAGTGTGTGTGCCTAAAGTTCAGTAGGATAAATGCGAGTCTTGGAGGCAAACTGCCAGATGTTATTTGTCGAAGCTGCCTCTAGGCTGCTCTGAAGCATACCAACACATGCGTCAGGGCAGAATGAGAGTCAGGGCAACTTTCCAATTTTTCTTGCTCCCAGAGGCTCTTCAGGGGAAGCTGAGTTTAGGAATAGAGAAACAAAGACCATGAAAATGGGAGGTCGGTGTATTTTAGGTTCTAATGCTGAGGCAACTATAAAGCATCATATATGTAATTTCACCTTAAATTTTGAACACAAAACAATATACATGTCTTTCTAGATACTTCAGCGTGTGGTGAGGTGCATAAATCAGATGCAAATGCTAGTGCTTGCTCCTGAAGATGTGGGGATAGCATTACTACTACTGCTTTGACAGTGCCAGCTGACCATATACCTTGGGAATGAGGTAAAGCTGTAACGGGCCTTTTGAAATAGACTTTTAAAAAGCCACACTGGATTTTACTCAAGATCATGCTAAGAAAATCTTGAGTTTAGCCAGTTTGTTTCTACCCACTGCCTTTGTACATACATGTAAAATAAACAGACCGAAACATTTGTAGTATTGATTGCAAAATAAGTGATTCATCCTACAAAAGAGAAATACGCTTGCCCAAATAAACATAACATGGTGGTGAAGCACAGTTCTTGAAGTAACAACCCCACAAAGATGCTATTGCTTATATTCTTCTTACATTATCATCTTTCCATGAACAGGCAGTTTACTTAGACTGATATCTATGGGGAAAGTCTATTTTTAGCATGTGTTTGTACATTGGCCAGTATAGCCAGATGCTGATGTCTAATACTTGCCTATCGAAAGTGAAAAGACAGAACTGAATGTAGCTTAAGAAGGGAACTCTCAAAAAAGTTTACTATACGATGCAAAGGGTGGATATTTAGTTCTTCACGTCCATTTCTTTGCAATAAGATACAGCATTAGAGAAATGACATTGACRTATTTGTTGTCCTACCTGATAGATAGTTTTCTTTTTTTTTTTTTCCCCTCTCTTGCAGCTTTACCTTAGTGACATTCTCCATCTTAATGTTTGCATCAGACACTTTTGGTACTATGTAAATTACATTTAGTACATAATTATGCACAGCCGCTAGGTTGCATAAATGAATTCGCATCAGTTTTGCATGTGAACCCTGAAATGAGTACACCTGTACTAGCTCAAGACCTGTAAACTGATTAATTGCACCAGGACCACTTAGCTTGGGTGGGATTCTGCTCTGAGCTCTTCCACTTCCAGGATCTGGTCTCTCGTGTCTGCACGATACTGTGTCATCTTATAGCTGTATATGGGGATATATCAGAAAACAATTACCACCCCTGCGAAAGCGGTCGCAGGGAGTGGAGCGCAGCGGTGGTGCTCTCGGGAAGTGAAGTGGGGTCAGCTGAAGATGGACAGTTGAGACTTTCACTCAATTCACAGTTCCTTACGAGACTCGGAAATTCACTTCACGAGATTATTTTTTAAAACCCTGTTGAACGCAGAGTTCAGAATTGTATTTGTATGAACAATGGCTTTCATGAAAAATGGAAATTTTCATGTTTAGTTTCCTAAGAAGCAGTTTTCCAATTTTCATTCAACACTTTTGAGTGAAAATTCCCATGTTTTTAATGAATTTCTGGGACATTTTGAAGATTAACTTGGAGAAAAGAAGGATAAAATGTAGCTCACAAGTCATTTATTTCTCGATTACAGCCRTCTAATATCCTCAGTGTGTATAAATCAGTTCAGTTTAGCAATACCAATTAAACAAAATGTGGCTTTAAAATCTCACAGTATATTTAAATGAAATGAAATATTTAAATTTTTTAAATGAGCAGTCTCACATAATTAATTAGTTTTAAGTTTTCCATAATCACTGAAATACAGGGACATACAGACGCTGGCTAATACGGACATAAAAATGCATTTGTGTGTGTGTGTATACAACACACATTTTTGTATCCCCACATGCGAAAACACACACACACGTATATATATACGCACATGCATAAAATCACTGATGAAACTACTGGTGGCTACCTCTCCAGGCAAGTCAGGCTCATAAATTGACACATTTTGCTTAATCTGTATGTAAAGCATGTTACACATCACTGTTATAATGCAGACATCTTAACTTTAAATGAGACGAAAACAAACATAAAATTAGCACTTTAGGGAACCCCCTGCCACTCAATTTGTGTTGGGTTTAGCACCTTCTTATTTTATATATCCTTCTACATAAACAGTTTTATATCAGCCCTTGATATGGTGCCTTCAAAGAATTAAATGTTGAGCTGTTTAAAAGCACTAATTAGCAGCTTTAATACAAAGGGGAGCATAGTTATTAGTAAAATCTTGTAAACCTAGAATACCCTTCGGGCCCAGTCATTTGTGTGTGAAATAACTCAATAAAAATATTATATTGTTAATCACAAAAACCTTCAAGGGAAACGCTAAATCTGGGAAGAAATATAAACTGTACCTTTSCAAACAAAGGAGGAAAAGTGACCGTCCACATTAAAGCAAAGCCATAAAATCCCAAGAAGAATATATTCATTGATAAAATGCAGCTTGTTTCCTAGCAAGGGTTTCTGCGATCTGTAACCTTCTGCACATACAACAACAAACATACATTAATGGTGTTTAGTTTGAACACAGCTAGCGACATATTTATTAAATTAGCACTTCATTCCTTTCAATAATGTTCAACAATGGCAAGGCTTTTGCAAAAGGTAGCTTTTGGTAGTGGTATGATAATATTTAAATCTATACAGTTATTTTTGTACAATGCAAATTATATACATATATATGCGTATGTACCATTAGAGATGTTTGTAAAGGCATTGGGATCGATCTCACCTTGTACACTTGTACACCTATGCACACTTAATTTTGTTTGATAAATTTAAATTTATGCTTAACAGTGCTGAGTTCTTCTTTCAGTACATCACACACGTTTTATGTTAATAGTTAATATTTATGATGCAGGTAAATAATTATATTCTTAAACATTTAAAAATCACACTAATTCCAACATTATCAAGGAGGTGGTGTTTCTAATTTATACAATGTGGTATAGCTCAGTGGCACTAGATAACAGAAGAAACAYGCGTAAGTATGGAGAAAACCTTTTGACTGACAACTAATGCTTAAAAATAAAATACTAAGAATCTCAGAATTTACAGATGCTAAAAAAAGACATAGGACATTGCTTTTATAGTTTGTGAGTGATTTCATGAGATAGAGCTGAAGACTTTCACCTTAAAAAACTAACTTTCTGTTAGTGTTTCAGTGAAAGGTGTTTGAACAGTACTTTTAAATTTCAGGGGAAAAATTCCGAGGTATGTTACCCTTCTGAAATTATTATTATTATTATATAATATAAGTTTTATATGCCATCATGCAGAATCATTATTTTCATCTGTTATCATCCTTCTCCTCACCTTTCCTGGGAAAAAGATTGGGGGAAAAAAAGCTGGGCATGCATATTTTAAACAGTGTCATCGTAATGATCATTTGCTGGTCTTAGTGCTAGCGGATTATTTATTTTTTTGAAAGGAAAAGTATATAAGGATAGTTTCTAATACTTGAGGACAATTTTAAGTAGAAATTTCTCCATAATTAGCAATATCTATCCTTACCAGCTATGGGCTACTATGAGAAACAGATTTATTCAAAGCCCCAGTATATTTGCTGTGAATATATTTTTAATGTATTTCTCTAACATGAAAGAGCTGGCCAGAGCTTAAACATTTTTTTTTTTGTATGTCATGCTTTGCTTTTTACGGTGTTTTATGTTACAACCTAATTAGTATCTTACAGTGCCCTTACATGTACTTAGGGTGTAGGGTTTCACTAAATACACTGAACGTTTTATTTTGGGGGACCTCCGTGACACACTCTAAGCAGTTTTAAGCAGGCTAAGAATATGTTTCCAGTCAATCAAGCCTCTAGAGATAGGTTATCCACCTCTGGCTAATGCACTGCTATAAAACCTTCACCGTTCCTGACTGCGCGATACAGTCTGTTATTAAACCCCTAACCGTGCCACGGCCGCAGGATTCAGAGGGGGGGAGGGAGACAATTATTTCCAGTACTTCATAAAGCCTACTTTAACAAATTATACGAAGATTAACTAATAGCAGCCTCAGCGTTGGATGGCTGGCCAAATTAGGTATGACTTATCAGACGGGCGCTTTGTTGGCTGCTCTTTCGGGCCTGCCTTCGCGGAGGAGGTCTTTGCCGGCACCTGGTGCCATAGGTGGTGAACCAGGCCTGATATTTGGTCTGCACCAGACAAGAGAGAAATTAAGCGAGCGGCGCTTCGAGCTCCTCTGAAAACCGGTTTGGAAAGCCAGTGAGGTCTCTGAGCGTCGGGGGTTTTCCTGCGGAGGATTAAGCGGGCCCGCACAAAGCCAGCCTATCCCMCGAATGCAAAGCAGCGTGCGAAGAGAAGGGGCGAGCGATGGCAAGCGCGGTCTGGAGCGCCGTGATGGATTAGGGAGAGGGCCTTGTGAATGCTCCCTTTTCTGAAGGGGAGATAATCCGTCAATCTCAACAAGGCAATCCTGTCGGAATACACCATGCCGGCGTCCCCGGCATCCTCTTCGGTTTTTTATCTGTCCTGTGGAGGGCACCAGCATTCAATGGCAGTCTCTACCCCGGGCATTTGATGAGAAGCTGAGGAGACATATTTGGGCACATTTGGGAAAGGGATTGTCTTTTGCCCTCTCTGCAAAAAGTCTGTATTATCYTGCAGCTTTGGAGAGCTGGGAAGAAGGCAGCCCGGGATGTTTTGGAAAGGCTAAGACCACTCTAGCCTTGCAGTAACAAAATGCAAGATAAATTGTTCATGTTTGAAACATCTTAAGACTCAAACGGGGCAAGCTTGGTCCAGTACCATGCAGGTGGAGCACTTGCTGGGGTAGGAGTGCTTCCCAGGAGGAAAACCCAGGAGAAATCTAGGCTTAAACAGGTTTAACCATAGGTTTATGTTTAACCATGAAGGGATCACCCTGCTCTCCCTACAAAGACCTTTCATTTCCRTCTGGAACGAGTATACGATAACCTAGTCAGACCAGCCTCTCAGTCACCAATCAAAACACTGACTCTTGACATTTGCCTAATTATCTTTTCTCATCATCAGTCATCTCTTGAAGTCTTTGCTTCATTCAGATGCCAGGTATTTCCGAAATTAATCATGTCATTGAAAGCGGCATCTTTTCATGTAAATGGACTTTATTATCTGGATCGAAAAGCTCCCCCCCTCCTCCTTTGAGCTGCAAAAGCCCATTTGTAGGGAAAGTGTCTGAAATCTGACATGCTGCCTCCTCAAGAAAGATTCGTAGTGGTGACCTCCCAGCAAGAGCTAAGCATCCGTCACCGGGAGTGCGTGTGTGTGCTGCTTCCACCCTTGGGCTGGATGCATGCTAATTTGCCCCATTGTTTCGGGGTGAGTGGCTCTCCAGCACTTCCGAACAAAGCCTTTTTGCATAAGCTTCTGTGTGTACAATTATTTTATGTTCGCATCATTCCATCATCCTATCTCTATTCCTGATATAAGAGGGGATGGAAACGTCTTTGTTTCCTTGTTATACTGGGGATTACAGGCTGGATTTAGCATGTTAGCAAGGACACTCCTCTTTCATTAAATCCCATTTGACAAATGTTTGGGACCATAGGATTGATCAGCCCATTGCACTGCTCATCCTAGCTTTAACTTTCAAAGGGGCACTATCTTTAAACCATGTTGATTCAACARGAAACCAATCCGCGGTAATTGGCTGTGCATGCCGAGTGTTGCAGGGGTGGGTGAAGAAGTAAAAATGAGAGGCGTACTCTCAGGAATCTTATCAGAAGCCTTGGTAGAAGAATGCATTCGTTTTGCTCATTAGACTCGTGTTTTAATGAATTCTGTGACGAGCAGGATTGAGAGTAGGTCAGCACTGATAATGCAGTTCTGCATTTTGGAGAGTTCACTTTTTAAGTTTGTGGCGGCGCATTTACAAACTCCTTTCAAAAACGCCCTGTTATTTTATACCCACTGAGCTTCCCTCCGGGACCATCTGAGGACAACAGTATTAATTGCTGGCAAACTCTATGCTCAAATTAAAAAAATGAAACTTGGGCATCATCTGACTAAAAGGGAGAAGTGGAATGAGCCACTGGCCTTCTGTGCTTACACTGTGAAGTACTAAAAAATTAAGGTCATTGTTTTTAGCATCGTAAAACCAGGCAGGCTTGACCTGAAAAAAGCAACAAGTATATTAGAAAGTTTTCAGCGTCATGTGTACATGTGTATCGTGTGAGAGTCACCTTCTGTACTCCCTGGTAACAGTTTAAGAGCATGAGCAGACCAAAAGTGTTTTTTTTAAATAACAGGCACAGTGTTACACATCAGTGAAGACAGCTATGACTGTTTAGGCATAATGCATAGATTATAAATTGTTGGATGCTAAAGGCAGAAAGAAGCAATGCCATTATCTAGTTTGCCTTTCTGCCTAGTAAAGGCCACAGGACTCCTTGAAGGTTTTATCTGACACTGTATCTTTCAGCAGACCTTCCAAAGCTGACATTAAAATATCATGATGGTGAAGCCACCACAATATTCAGTAAACTGCTTCCTTTGCTAAGCGCTCTCATGGTTAAAAAATTCCCCTTAATTTCTGGCGTGAATTCATCTAGCTTCGACCTCCAGACGTTAAATCTTGTTTTACGTACGCCTTTGTTAAACTGAAGAGCTCTCCATCAAATTTCTGTTTCCTGTGAGGTTGTTGTATACTGTGGGCAAGTCACTCCTTAACCTTTTCTCTATTAAGCTAAACAGTCTGAGCTTCTTGAGCCTCTCACAATTGTTTTCTAATCCTCCCAGTGTTTTCTAGTCCTTCAGCCATTCTCTCAGCTCTTCCCTCTAATTTATCAACAACCTCTTGAAACATAGGCACCAGAAACGGATTCACTATTCCATTAGTGGTCACACCAGTGCCACAGACAAAGATAATATTACCTCGGGCTTCTAGGCTATATCCCCCTGTTTACATATCCTAAGGACTGACGTTACCCTTCCAGCTACAGAGCTAATGTGTAGCTGAGCATCCACCACCCTGCCATGTTCTTTCTGGAGCCATTTCTTTCCAGGAGAGAGTCCTCCCCTTCTGTAAGTATTCCCTACAATCTGTTTACCCAGAGATATCTTTTTACGCTTCCCCGGCTTATTGTTTTCCTTTGTGCATCAGTGACCTGCCGTCGCTATTTACCACCTTCCCGGTCTGCGTCAGCAGCGACTTCGTGTTTTCTACCAGGCATTGAAAACATTAAAAGGCATCCATCCATCCAAGAAATAACACTCTGTTCCCAAATCCTSGGTAAGGATTCTCCGTATAGAGTGAAAGATTACCAGCTGCCCTCCCCCTCCTTCCTTGCTAAGAAAATCGTGCACTATAAAGCACAGAGAAGACGCGATACCCTTAACTCTGCCCAACACTTCACATCTGTCAGGCCCACTTCAGTGGGGGGKTTTTCATCCTGGTTTTTCTTTCTACACTGTCCGGAGGAAGTCCATGTACCTGGGTTCGGAGAAGAGATACTGGGAAACTATCGCCCCTACCAAGGAAGAGTTAAAACTCTCCTCTGCCTGATAAAATGATGTGTGCTAATGCTGAGATGTATTTCACCAGGTGAAGGCTATTTATAGGAAGAGCAAGTTTGTTTCTTCACATTCGTATTTTTAGATTTGTTGTTTYGTATAGCGTTGCTGCAGCATTCTGAGATCGACAGGTTGCGTGGTGTTCGTTATTTATCGTTAATTATTRTTGTCATTATTGCTGTGGTACTACTTTGGTCCTAAAGTGATGGGCAAAGCCCATTTGTATAAGTAATGGTATAGACTTGTCCTAAGGAATTGTAGGAGGGTTTTTTTCAAAAAAGTAAAAATAATAAAAAACCCTCGCCAGTTTTAAATTATTTATCGCTATGAATGCATTTAAATGGATTTCCCTGTAGTAGCCATAATATTTATTTTTCTCAATAGTTTTCAGCAGTTCTGGGAACTGTTTTTCACAGAAATGTCTAATTATTATCACTAGCAATTAAATTTATTTATTATGTTTTGCTGTTGCTGGAGGAGCTTCTCATGGCATTGACATGCTCTCTTGTACACTCTCACCAAAGACGAATGGAGGTATAATTAAATTGCAAACTAAAATGGCCAATGTTGACATTGTTTCTCTTTCATAGGGCAATTTGTAACAATCTACGCTTTTTTCCAGTTTGAAATGATTTTGTTTGTTTTCTATTTTGTAGTTTTTTGAACATACACTTTTTTGCCTTGGTCTCTTCTACCCCCTTTTTTTTCATTCCCATCCACGAAATGTCATTTGTATTGTGATAACTTTTCAAGAAAGCTACAGACTTGGCCTTAGCCTCTTTAGTCAGAATTTGTTCTTTCAGTGTGGCAATTTGGAAAAATTGGTGCAGTGGAAAAAGAGAAAGAAAAATGAACAAGTGGAAAAGAATTCTCCACCCCAAAGAAAACATGAAACTTATCCCTTTTTGGAGATTTTTTAAAAAAGAAGAGAAAGAGGGAAAGGGAATTTCAAAATTTTCTGTTCTGATGGGAAAAAATGAGAAGTTTTGAACAACCAGAATCATCTTTACAGAAAGGTGGGGTTCTGAGATGGGTAGAAAAAGCAAAAGCACAGGGCTTTTCGGAGGAGAAAGAAAAGCTCTAAATGGCAATTCTTTTTTTCTAGCGCTTGCTTTCTTCCCTTCTTTCATAGAGCATTAGGACACACAAGGGGTTAAAGGTCCAGGAAGAGAGCTAGGGAAGAAAAATCCCTCTGTTAATTGATCTGCCTGTCTGGTGACGAGGGCCAGCTGAAGCTTGTCAGAAACTGTATGAGCTGAATCAAGCTTGGGGCCCTAAGTAAAATACAGACACCTGGAGCGAGGAGGGGCTGGCTCGCTCTGTGTGCAGCTATTTAGTTGTTCTTTTAATGTAGGCAGGGAAGGGAAAGGGTCAAGCAGCGCTGAGCCTGGGCTTGAGGGATGTCAAATAGTTTTTCCACTGAAAAGAAACAAGGCTAAAGCCTGTTAATGGCATCTAATGCTATTATTGTGCGAGTCTGTGTGTACTTGTGGGCTTGCTGGTGTATGTTGGAGGCACGTTTTGGCAATTGAGGAGGCATTGTTSTTTGATGGTCTTACCCATAGGCATGTCGCTGGGCAAGGAGGAGTGGAAATCTTAGTGAGATCTGCACAACTCGATTTCAAGTCACGCTGTTCAGGGCAACGTGCTCAGAGGGGATCCTTTACCTCCTGCCCTTCCCTCCTTGCCGAAGGATGAAGTGATCCAGAGTACATCCTAAAAAACATTTTTCTTTCTCCTTACTCTTCGGCTCTGCCTCCAGACCCCTCCACCGATGCAATCTGGCTATGATTCTGCATGCCACTTTGTTTGACCCTGATGACATAAGTTGACGCATGTACTTTTGAACCTTCCCAAGAATGAATAATATCCCTGCAATAAAATGAAATCCTAGCATTTTTAACCCGCCAAGCCCCTGTGATTGTTGGGGCCAGGCATGTCAAATGGTGGCTCAGCCGATGGACGCCTGAAATGGAAGTGGATAGATTTCAGCCCCAAAACAAACAAGCCATTGAGAGCTGGCACTCTGCTTTTCTCGTGATACCTGTGATGAGTGCGTCTGAAACGCTGAAAGCTTTTTTCRTGGGTAGCGGGAGGAGGGAGAGAGGACTAAAGAAGGTGCAAAAGAATAGAGAGACTTGCGGCTTCAGATTTGAAAGGCAGCAAGTAGCCTAGGAAAGCTCAGGGGCTGGGGGAGGCTCGCTGGCTCTAAAGCTGTCAGCCGCCAAGGTTGCTTTGATTCTCCTGGGTTGGGTATAACTTGAAATAGGTCTTTCCCTCCCCTTTGTCCCGAGTTCCCACTTTAATTAAAGATGGGCCTCAAGGTTACACCAAGTTCAAACTTCCGCCAAATTTAGAGAGGTCAAACCCAGAACTTTAGTTGGGGATTTCTATGCTTTTTGAAGACTTCCATACACCTGGCTGAGCCCAGGCCCTGTAAATGAGGACCATGACACAAATGGTCTGCATCTTCGTTATTAATGTTAGATCTTAAGCCTTAGCAGTGCCATCCCGGCAGCTTTCCCATTTGGTACCCAGGCATGCCAAGAGCAGACCACACACATCTATCACTGGAGCAGAAGGTTTGCCTAACCATGATAAATTCACATATTTGTATCTACATATTGCATTGAAAGCAGTAGGAACAAATAAACATTTGTTGGAAGAAGATTAGGTCTCTGTTTGATTAGGTCATTGTCTTAATATAAAAAAAGTCAGGTTTCACTTTTTTCATTCACTTAAAATGATAAGACTACCTTGAATTTGTCTTTCACACTTCAATTTTGTTTTGTTTCTTCAAGAGAGGCGCTGAGGAGAACTGATTGCAGTTATTCTTGACATTTTAAATGGCCATCCTTTTCCTCTTGGATATGGTACCCAGATGTATAGTTAGAAAGTTAAAGTGGCTCAGCTAAAGATAAGGATGCTGTGAACTTCGGTTTTACAACTCCTGCCGTGGCCTCCTGGCCCAGCTGATTTAGTAGGAATGAGCTTGCCCCACTCACAGAAATTCAATGTGGGGGGGGAGAAAAGGGGGAGGAAAATGACAGTCCTCCACAGACCTCTGCTCCAAATGCACGTAGAAAGCTGCTTGACCGGGGTGTCGGGAGCAATCCTGGCTCTGCAGCCTACCCTAAAGCGGGGGGCCGGGGGAGCTTCCCACGGCAGGGGAGCTGGGTTCAGCCCGGGCAGTGGTACGGGCAGGAGCTGGGGTTGCCTGGTTTGAGAAATGCAGGAGATGGAAAGATAATAAAAGGAAAGCGTGGTCAATGAATTGCTTGAGCAGAATATTTTAGCTTAATAACAAAAAAAAAAAAAAAATTAAAAAAAAAAATCCACAGACAACCCCCTCCCCTAAGCCTACAGTCCCCTGTATGAGACTGATGAAATTTATACSAGAGAGAGAGACATAACGAAAGAAATTGTTTATTTGTTTGTTTGCCTTTATAAAACCCATTTGGGAGGAACATCAACGAATATACCATACATCAGTTATCTGCCTTATACCAGTTACACTGATGCTGGAGACGTCCTTTGTTAGAAATTAATGTATGTAATAAAGTTTTACATTTTTCATATGTTTTGAAGTATGTGGGCCATAATTCTTTTGACTGCATAATTACTTTTTGTACACAAGAAAAATGAGGTGCTTAGTCCTAAGTAAATAACCTCAAAACAAACCAAGAAAAACAGTTGCATCTTTTTTATCTTCTGGGTCTTGCACAATAAATATTTTGTTAGAAACTTAAAAAAAAAAAAAAAGTTATATATCCTCAATATAATTTCACTTAAAAAAACCCCAAGCCCCTCTAGGATCACATTGAAAAATATGCTGAAGTTAGTGAGGAAAAGAAATGTGTTATTTTGTGACATTTTTAGGTAGAGATGAAAATAATAGTTTCTGGAAGGGTTTGCCTGGTTAATCATTTTAGCTGAGTTTTTCCCTCTCTTCACTTCTGGACCATCAAAAAGCTCTCGTAAATGAATTTCACCAGATCCAAGATCATTTAGTGCCCTGGCGTTTCTGCCACCATTCCCCTGAACTGAGCCCGAAGCCACGACTGAAGAGCCAGAGCGATGCCCGGCCACGTGAGAAGGGCAGTCCGGTTGAACCAGCCGGCAACGGAGAAACTCTCGCTGCAAATCAAGCTGGCTTTATTTGGATTGCTAACGGCAGGCATTGGAAAATGGTGAGATAACCTCCCAAAAGTCAGGAGGCTGGCTTATGTATCATGCCAATATGAGAGAAGGGTTTGTCTTGTGTTTTTTTTCCATAATTCAGGACTCTCTTTGTTTGCCAGTGTGGTTTTCTGAGCTTTCTGGATGATGTTAGTTTGGGTTTGTGAGGCGCGCTCTTTCCCCCCCCCCGCCCGAGGACCAGAAGCTTTTTAGAAGACTTTTAAAGACAAGAAAATAGTATTTGCAGGGATGGCAGCAGCAGCCCAGGTTCCCCAACCTGTGACCAGCTGTATTTAGGGGGTGCCAGTGGTTGCTCCAGCCATGGACCACTGGCAGCGGCTCAGT
This sequence comes from Oceanodroma leucorhoa, assembly GCA_030449065.1. Taxonomy (NCBI): domain Eukaryota; kingdom Metazoa; phylum Chordata; class Aves; order Procellariiformes; genus Oceanodroma; species Oceanodroma leucorhoa. The sequence goes on along the minus strand of JASVER010000152.1, from coordinate 1,136,104 downwards.
CCCTCAAGGAAAGGAGCCCTGGCAAAGGTCACAGCCGGGTACCTCTTCTAATCCTTAAGCACTGAACTAACGTCAACTCAGGGTCACGTAAATACAGAGATAGGAAAAGGGGAGGAAGGAATGCTTTGGGAAAAAAATTGAGATATGCTTTTTTAAACTAAACTGAAATAAGCTACTCTTCGGCAGAAATCAGGGAGTCGCACTGGCTTTGGCACTGGCTTAAATAAATCAATTAAAGTACTGATTTAAGTTAAACCAATATGCTAGCAAGGCCTTAGGTTTTCATCTTCCAAAGACTTATGTGCATGCTTGGCTGAACAGTGGGAGTGATTATCTGTATAATTCATGGTAGGAATACAGCCTTATTATTTAAGGATTCAGCTTTATAATATATACTGTATTTGCAGATCGTTGCCTCTGTACAGGGTTTCTGTGGATTKGGAGCCACTTGCTTTGGGTAAAATGTATTTCCAGCTCCTCCACCCACCCCATACGCTCTCACGGTCGGGACTGTCGGCTCTCCCTCCTCGTCCTCATGAATTGCGCTGGTGGTGCTGGGGAGGGACGTGCCGCTTCTGCAGAGCCAGGCCATTTTTTAAAAATATGGAAATAAAATTTACCTCCTTTTGCTGACCCCTCGAAGGGCCATTTTTGGCCTGCAGCAAATATTTATGTGCGAGCTGTAAACCCCTGAAACTGAGGGGTTATAGTGGAAATGCTGACAGAGTATTAAGAGACCTTTAACCCTCGGTTTAGCTGGCCCTCCTATAATTACAGGTCTGTCTGTTATTTTCAATAGCACTCATCGTGACCTTGCCTCTATTTTTTAATTATAGTAGAACTTGTGAAGGGAATTATTACTAAGTTGGGGGTTCCCCCTCTCTCTAAATTCAATCTTTATTAAACATGCAAACCGCTGAAGAGGCAGGTTTGGGCTAATAGCCTTTTCCCTCCCTTCCCCTCCCTCCTTTCTGGACTGTGGTTCAAGTTGTGCCTAAGCCCCGAGTAAAATGAATGCTATGATTTGAGCCTCCCAAGTCCCCCGTGAGCACTGAAACYGGCTGTACAATAAGCATCAAAGGTTAATGAACAAGGGAAAAAAGTTGACATTTTATTTGGTAATGGTTCTGGTGGTTGAAATCCGAATGGAAAAGATGAAATCCAGGAGGAGGTCACCTTTTCTTTTCTTCTTCCCTCCCTCTTTTTTTACTGAAACGTCCGCGTCTGGAGGAGGCAGGTCCTATCGGACCCCAGAAATGCCTCTTTAAAAATGTTTGTGATYGCAAACAACTGGGCCGTAGCTTGCAGTTTAAGGAGAGCAGCTGGAATACATTTTTCAAGCAGCACTGTCAGTCCCCGCGCTGGCTTCTTTGTGCTCTCCCCTACTTTGGGGAGGGAGCTGGCTCGCTGGGGCGATGATACCCGGCCCCTTTCRCTGCTGACCCATAGCAGTTCGGCAAGCTGCCGGTGCTCGAGGTGGAAAAAATGCCCCGTTCTCATCAGCTGTGCGAAATCCTGTTGGATTTTCCCAGCTGGCCCCCGCGGAGGCTCCTTCGGCCGCGGCTGCCCGAGCTTAATGACGCTGAAGTCACCCACTGAGTCTGCAGCAGGCAGGGAATCCCCCAGGTATAGGGTGATTTTACAGCTCGGTGTATGCTTGCTAAAGGGGTGATAGAGGGATGTATGCTCCCCCGACTGGTGAGCATCTCCCTGCAGCCCAACGGTGACCTGGTTATCTCCATCTACTGATGGAGSAGACAGCAGCAAACATCTCCGATACCACCTCGGGGCTCTCCTGCGGCAAGCGTTGTCAACGGGCTTAGAGCAGCGAAGGGGCCACGCGTAGCCTGGAGGAAGGGGRATCCTCCATCCTTAAGTTATAAATTGGGGGAGAGACTTTTGGGTCGAGCATTCACTTTTCCGATCATGGGACGTACATTAACTCTGGATCTTGCATACCCGAGCTCCCCGGTGCTGAGGGGAGGCAGGCAGAGAGAAGGGTCCCGGYGTGGGAGAGCGCAGCAGCTCCTTGCGTTGCAGCACTGTCATGCTAAAAAGAAGAGGATGGCAAGAGATGTGCTTTGAGGCAGGAATTTTGCTGGGATCCCCTGGCTTCCTGCTCAGATCCTCAAAACGAGCCCTGGGAAGGGTATGGGCTTTGTGTTGGCCCTTGTCCCCCTGGGGAAGGGGGACCTTGGCTGTTCTTTCAGTATCTCCCCATCAGATCCACAAATTGAACCTTTGGAGCGGTTTAGGTATTTTCTTTTTTAATGGGAGTGATGGATTGGCCTTCAGTGGCTGAATGACCTTTCTGTTCCAGTCTAGACAGCTGCGGAGGGTTTGAGAAGCATGACTGGATCAGGCCCTTAGGAAATGCTTTCACTAAAGCACTTTATGTACATTCGGAGAGCTCATGAATCACTGGGCTTTGCAGATAACTTTACCCTTAAAATATAGTGCATTATATTCATTTTAATATTTACCCAGGTAGGATGCAAAGCGTGTGGCCATGAGGCGTAGCGCGGCGTTGAGCGATGGCTTGTCTGCATTGTTTATAGATGAGTAATTAGAGTTGCTGCGCCGAGGCGGTGGGATGGGGACCATACTGGCTGGGTATTTATTTACATGACTGAGTGAATGAAACTGGGTTGGAAGCATAACTTATAGGTGTTATTCTTTCTCTCCCCYCTCCACCTCCCTGCCCCAAAAATGCAATTCCAGAGTATCCATAGCTTCTTTACGCTGTGTCTTGACACTACTTATTTCGAACACCATCTTCCTTTACTGAGGTGCAAGGAAAATGAATTAGCACAAGCCGGCGCAGGTAATTAATATTGTGTGGGCGAGAGAGGGAGAAGACTTTTTAAATGGCTTGCACTACATTTATAAATCTGTCCTACAGTGTTCCCTGCATGTAGTTATGSCTAAGGATGCTCTGCTGCCCCTCATCTACCACCTCGTACCACTGACTGCATTCTCCCATTTGATGATGCCACCACTGTAGAGTATTTTACCTGCTGTAAATAATTTTAGAGCTTAAATTATGTATTTACACTTAAATTTTGCTGATATGTAATTATTAAYAAAAGAACCAGCTGCACGTTGATCAAAGGTGTGAGCTTTTGTCTGGGAAGGCTGAGCATTTTGATAGACAAAATTTTGTCATCTCTGTAGGTTGAACCAGTCTTATCAGTGCTTTCCCCAGAATATTTTCTCCTGTTTTAAAGTATACGTTGTTATGGAAATTACTGTTGAAAGTAGGACTGAAAGTAAGGCATTAGTCTAAGAAAAAAAATAACAGTTTTTTTCTATAGACATTTAGATTTTAAACTACTGAAAAATGTGTAAAGAATATGAAAAAGTAGACACTTTGCTCCAAAACGAAAGTAACGTTTCTATTCCCAAATTGATTACGAGAGTGGTTTCCACTTTTCCACCTGTTCAATTAAATCAATTACTAGTCTGTATACAATCATTTTAGCTTATAAGGTGGAAAGCATTTTAAGGGAAGTGTGGCATAAAAAGGTTAAGCCACTTACACGAGGATTGGCACAGAAGGAAAAGACCGAACTGGGACTGGAGTCTCGCCAAGCATTGGGTTGTTTTGGTTTAGGTTCCTCTACATACCTAGCTCTGCTTGTGAAGAACTAAAATGCTGATTAGCAGGTTGCTATTTTCATATATCTGTCCAAAACACATGGACCTGTGTCTGCAAGTTAATCGSAAGTATGGCTATGCTCTAAGTCAGTGTTTGTTTCCTTGCTCTCTAGGAATCTTGGTAGTTGTGTAGGTGGACTCCATTGCTATATGCTATGAATATTCCCTGTATATMTTTATTTTTAAAAGGTATATTGGCTTTGTTTTAAGGATCTTCACAAAGCTGGATAACCGAGCAGGGGAATGTGTGAGCTGGCCAGGAGAAGTGTTTTCTGCGTGCCCCTTAGGTAGCTGCCCTGCGGTGTGGTGACCAGGGGATGACTTAGCCAGGTCGCTTGCTCTCCATGTCCTACTGCTTTTTTCATCTAAGCGGTTCTTCTGCCCTGTCCACTTCCCATAACGTACCAGGACTGGTGTGGATAGATTTTGACTGTCATGTACATGTGCACAGAAGCAATATTGGGCAGGATTCTCCAACCTGCTCCTCCTTTGTAAGTCTACCAAAACGTGGACCAAGAGCAGTTGTACTGGCACACGGGGTCTGCCTTTCCTTCTTTCTTCCCTGTGGTATCTGTAGTTACTGAACATGGCACTTACTATTGTTGAAGGCAGCTTTTTTTTTTTTTTTTTTTATAAAATACTCAGAAGCAGTTATTTCCTTTCTGGAGGCAGTTATTTGCTCTTCTGTAATAATTTGTATATTCCCTAAATGCCAAAGGGATGTTCTTCTTGCTAACTCTGGCTAAAATAAAATAAAATAAAATATAACGGAGGAAACCACTGGCTGCATGTTAGGGCAGGTCAGGAAAGGGGCAAGTTGATTTATGTTTCCAAATGACCCAATGCCATGAAGCGTTTAAAGGCACGCTCGCTTGCAAGCATGCGAGGAGTCCCCGGTTGCCACCGCCACGCACGGCAGAGCAGCAGCCCCCGCGCYGGCCCCGGGAGGAGGGTACCAGCCGCTGCCCGCGCCGTGCTGGATAGAGGGATGCTGCTGGTCCCACCTCTGCCCCAYGCAAAAGCCAAGAATCAGGGAAACTCGTGCTCTCAAGTCATTTAGGTGCTTCCCAAAATCCTACATGATCTACCGAAGTGCCAAAGTAAATGAACAAATCACGTTTTTAATGTTTTGCTCGTTTTGTTTGATAGATTGCCAAGCGAGAGCTTTCAAGGGTTCTACAAGTCACTCAGGTGAAAGAGCGACTTTCTGCTGTATTTTTCATGTGAGTAAAATGCCGATCTATAAAGGATTAGGAGCCTTTATTCAKAGTTTGAACTTTAACAGTCCTCAAGCCTCGAATTTTTAATCTTCAAAAGAAAGTAGTCATTTCATGGCGAGTTATGAAACGTGAATTATTTATTCCGCCAGTAAATATGTAATTAGGCGTATTTTGAAAATCTGTAATTAATCCCTCACCCCTTAAACCCATAAGAAATGCTAATATGCCTCTGAGGTAAGGCAGGTTTCTATAAAGGGCATTATGTAAGCTGTTCTGATCTGTTGTGTAATTATGTTTGCTGTCTGTAGTGGAAAAAAAATCCTAGTGAGAATTTGTTGTGGAGGAGAGGGAAGAAAGGGAAGAAAAAGCTTCTCTCCTCACTGAGCAGGAGGCAATTATTAAATGGCAATATATCCAAAGCTTTTCATTTGTTTGGGTTGGGTTTCAAAGGGTGCGGTGCACGCATCAGGCAAGAAAATCAAAGCTGGTTATTTTATTCCTACTTGATGTAGCAAACTATATCAGCCCTGCCTCCGTAACCCCATATCCAAGGAGCTATTTTGGCCTGGCTCGTACACCCACGGCTTAGCACAACTGTTGTTCCCCCCTATCCTCTTGCTCCAGCAGCTCCCCCAGTGGATTTTTCCTGATAAGACAGGGAAATCTTGAATCTGAGCAGTACCTTTTGAACTATTTCACGTTCACTTTTTCATCCTGCATTCYGATAACACAGTCTAAAGAAATATGACCAAAAAGAAATATATTTTTATATAAATATATATATATGGCACAAGAAGACTTTCTGGCTTGTTTTTGCAGCAATGGAATCTGTTGAGAAGAAAAATATAATTGATCTGACTAATTTTACCATTGTGGAAAGCCCAAGAGCAGATTGCTAAGCTCAAGCGTGGTTTCAGTTTGGAATGAGTGGACATATTTTAAGAGCCTTTCACTAACAGCAACTGCCAGAGCTCTGCCACTGGGCTGTAAAAGTCTCTTGTTGTCATTTTAACTTCATTAAGAGGACAAGTGCACCCTACTACTTGAGCCGATGAAAGCGAGGATTGATTTAAAGGTCATTGAATGCCATTTTGGTCAAAATTGAGCACTTTGACACTTAGGATGGGACTTATGGGGCTCCATAAGGGGCCAGCAACATTGTACACATTGGGCAATATGATATAAATTGGTTGCAAAAAACAAGCAGACAAGTTCATGCAGATATGTTCATTGGTAAGTAGTAAATACGGCCACCTAACTATAACCTCAGAAGTAGTAGGTTGCTGTTTTCCAAAACAGAATATCAGGGGGAATGTTGTGCCCTGTTTCCTATACTCAACCATGTCAGAGACACAATTATTGAGCTTAGTTCATTATTTCCTCGGGTCCCACCAGGGGAGGTGGGTGGGAACCATATCTCCTTTTTCTCCATGCAGCTTTTTACCTTTGTCCCAGGGCAAGGACCTTGGGTCAAACCTGTGGCCTCAAAATTATCTGACCTCAGAAGCCCTCTGAAAGAGACACCTTTAAATGTATGCTGAGCTTGCCCACCACACTTGGGAGCAGGCAGCATATGCTAGCTCAGTACTTCATGAAGAAAGGCTCGCTCCCAGAAGTCAACCAAAAGGTTGGGCATCAATCAAGCAAATGTACAGCCTGTTCTCTTCTGAAATGTAGGCAGCTTCAGGTTAGAAAAGTTGTAGCTCCTAAAACTCTGCAGTAAGAAGAAGGTGCCTGTAGAAGCCAAAAACTACCCGTCAGGCTGCTCCTCAGCGGAACATATCCCTGAGTCAATGACATCTGCAAAGCAGTTACAGCCCTGTTGAAGTGAGCATGGCTTTTTTTCAGTTTGARTTATTCTAAAGCAATCAGAAATACAGCTTCTCGTAGAAGTTGTTAACCTGCTGGTGAATTTGTCATGGATATTTTGATGTYTGTAGTCTTTATTAAAGGCCTTGGAGATGTGAGATGATGTGAGGATCTCAGCTTTTGTCTAAATCAAGCAAGCGTACCAACAAAGGGGATGCTGCTTCACTGGGGAGAAAGTCTATGAAAATATAACCTGCTCCATTATGATTTGTTGTTCCAAAAGCCTTTAACGCCTAGGCACCCTCTTAGGAGAAAGAAAGACATTTCCAGGGAGTCATTTATGCCACCTTAAATAGATGTGTCGGCTTTTCCATACCCGTTAGCCCACAGCAGATGGACGAGACATCTAATTTTCTGGTGCATGWATAGTTGACTGAGGTGAGTAGAAGCCAAACTCAGGCTCTCAGAGAACCTAGCCCAGATGGCAATTATGAAGAGCTTCATATGCATCGCTGAAATTTTATTATTTTTAAGCCCAGATGATAATTTCTGGGGTCTTAAATGATGAGTATTCAGCACTGGTGCTTGGCAAAGCTCTGTCTGCTTATTTTTATTTCAATTGCACATAAGTCAAAAATAGTCTTGTTTGTATTTTAAGGGACAGTGAAAAGGGAATATAAATTCCCGTAATGTGAGCTTTTCAGTGAGGTTTCATTTCAGTTTTCAGTTCATTTTGTAAAGTGAATTTACAATAGAAATGCCGCCAGTGGACATTATAGCCAAAAGTACACTGGTTTCAGCAATGGAGAGATAAACCTCTCCTCAGACTGTGCTTTTGGTGCAGAGAAGTGTCTGTGCCAACAAAACGATCCCCAAAAATGTGAARGACTGCTGCAAAGAGGAAAGGAATAATCAGTTGTCCACGCCTCTTGCAGATAGGACAAGAAGTAATGGGCTTAAATTGCAGTAAGAAAGATTCAGGTTAAAACCTTCTTGTGATAAGGATGGAAGACACTGCCTGGGGAGGTGGCAGCGTCTCCAGCATCGAAGGCCTTAAAAACCCTAAGATAAGTATCTGTCAGGAATGACACAGGTGCCATGGGCCAGGGAAAGGACTGGTGACCTCTGGAAATCCCCTCCAGCCCTTTGAGGCGATGGCTCTGTGGGGGATGCGCTTTGGGGAGGTCTACGACATGAAGCAACTGGAGAGTTGTGCCTGTTGCTGGTTGTCATCTGTGGTAGGGGCTCCACGTTGTTAGGTCTGGGGAGCAGCAACAGTGGGACTGGAGCGCTGAAGATGGATAAATGAGTTTGGAGGAAATAATAACTAGCATCCTCATTTCAGAAAAAAGCAATTTAGGCAAATTGGGCAGAAGGAGACCCAAGTCTTTCAATGGACCCTCTCCTTGATTTTCTGATGAACTCTCAGGGTACAACACGGGACAGCTTGCTGGTTGGCCGCAGATAGGCCTGAGTGAAAAGGTGGGAGAGGTTGGGGTGTTTCGTTTGCACCATTCAGCTGAACAGGAGATTGCCAAAACCTAGGGGAGAGGTAAAAAGGGATGGGCAGGGAGGGAAGTGCTGCGGAGGGAGAAAGGACACTGAAGTACGAGGAGCCTTTAGAGGACAGTAAGTATCCTTGGAGGAAAAAAATAGGAGGCTGTGGTAGATGAGAGATGGGACAGGGTGTTCAAGGGGGAGCTGGAAGGAAATGCTTCAGGATTTTGGTTGACAGACCTCCAGACTCTACCGAACATCTCAGGTTTGTTTATACCTGACTGGTTTCTAATTAATGCCCRTGTTATGGAGCTTTTGCTAATAACCGTTAAATGGTCCCTCCCCTGGAAAGAAGCAGATTCTTGGTGCCAATATATAAATAAGTGTGTGTGTCCATCCGTTGTTTGTGTGTTGTGCAAGCCCCGTGCCTGGGGTGCTCCTAACCCGAAGGGAAAAGTGGAAGCGGTGCGACGCACACGCTCACCCGCTGCTCTTGGGGCTGCGGCCACCATCTCAGTGATAACCTTCTTCAGAAAGCTTTGACTCCCGGGCAAGCCGGGCGTTTACTCCAGATGAGCAAATCACGTCTGAATTTTGCCTCTTAGCACCRTGAGGAAAACTTCACGTTTTATCTGCCAGTTGTTTCTCAAGGAAATAGGTGTCTGTGCACCTTGTGTGTTGCCTGTAACGCACAGCAGCTCAGCGACCCTTACTGTCCCCCGCTTCATGCATTCAGAGTTACGATTTTATCAACGRCATTAGGAATTTTGCATAATACTGGATATTTAGTTAAATATTCCCTACCCTATCAGAAGATGCTTTTCTACTGTCATTCATTAAACATTTGCTGCATGATAACTCCAATGTGCCGTTGCATTCCAGGTTTCTGGTTTTAGTTTCTCGTAGTAAAAGTGCTCTTATGCTATAATGACGGCACAGCGCAGAATAACGTGCTGCTGCACATAAGTGCTTGCCTTGCCAACTGGTCCTTGTTAGTTGGTTTGAGTGAAAAACCATGGGAGAGATTKGAAGTGAGAAGGCATACAAATCTAAAACCAGGATCTAACGCGCCATAGCTGCTTTGCTAGCTTATCCGTGGGTCTCCACTTCCCGAGTATGTTTCATATAATTACTACATTACATTTTAAATTATGTTTGTTTTCCTCCTTGCAGTGCCCATTTCTTACGTTTCTTCGTCAGTGTATATAGTACCCAGCAACATCCACATTTATAATTACAGAAGATAAAGTTATAATATTCCTGAGGCAAAACTGCATTTTAACAACTGTGCTAATGTGGAAAACAACTTGTGCAGAATAAATATGCCCTACAATTAGTGGTACGCCGACATTTTTCATGGTTACCTTACATATAAATAAACTCAAGCCGCTGACATTTTTCCTGAGGGCTTTTATCTCTGCAGCCCCAAAACTGCAGACAGATTTGTTGTAAGTAACACTATCACCATAATAAGTTTGAAAACCCATTATTTTTTTTTTTTTAAAAATTCATCTGCTTTTGCATCTGCATAGCTCGGGGCTGGGCCCGGGGGTCTGATACTGTCTGTCTGATGAACCGCCGCCGCGTCCCGGGCTCCCCGAAGCCTATCATTTGGCTGAGGCTAACAGGAGGTGACTGGGCAAAGCCGTTTCACCTGAGGGTGGGCCAGGTCGCAGGTCACTTGTAATAGCTCCTCCGTGCATCTCCAGACCTGTAAATGAGACCAGAGCCCGACTCACTCCACTACACTTTCTTTGTCTTAGACGGATGCTCTAATCAAACAAATTACCTAGCCCGTGATCACAGCCACTGAGCCAGAGATGGTTTTGCAGACGCTTGTCTGGAGCCCTCCGAGCCCCCTCGACCGTGCAGCGCCGCTTAAAAGAAAGGGCTRATGTTTTCCACCGACGGTAATAAAAAGATGTGCGGTCACTCGGCTAAGCCGGCCTCGGAAAAAATCCCCGGGGACACCACGGGACACATTTTGACACGCGCAGCACAGCTTATTTGGGCGAAGGGCATGTCTAGGAAAGGAGGAAGGGGCTGGCTGCTGTCGGCGTGGGTGTACACGGTAATGCTCCAGCGGCCCAGCGCATCTGGGTACAGCCTAGATGCCACGTCAGTAAGAGAGGAGGTGTACCTTACCTCTGGGTAAGAATGTTAAATTCTGCTCGGATTTTGATTTTTTTTTTTTTTTTCAAAAACGGGTAGAAACTGAGATGGGCAAAAAGTGCGCGTGGGGGCAAGAAGGTGAGCCCAACCATAAATAAATGGGCTCACCCAGCACTGATGGAGAAAACCATACAGGCGTGGTTTGTTTATTGTAAAATTCAGCCTTAGGTGGAGGATTTAAAACTGATCAGCCCACTACAAACATCATATTATATTAGTCTTGTATTTATTTATTGCACAGTCCTTTAGTTTTATTTATTGACTGTCATTCCCTACTGTACTGCAGGCAATGCTGTCACTGTATTTTCTTAAAACTTTCACAATAAATTTGTAAACATAAAAAAAATTCCAGCCATCCCATATTTTTCTCCTGCGTTTTCCAGACACTTTGGCTTTTGTAGAAGTAATGTTGGTTGTTTACTTGATTCTGACTCTGAAAAAAAAAACCCTAGGTACTTTCTAGTTTCAGATGTTTTGTGTGATTGTAAAAGAGAAAGAAACCAGTTTTGACTCAGAGAATGAGCTACTGCAAGSAATCTGTTGCTAATATAGCCTAATTGCTAGTGATATTTTGAGAAAACAATTAAATTGGAAGTGGGGTTACTTTGGTGTTTATTGTCTGTGACAGCTTCTTTTGGAAACAGGCTCGAAGAGCTGCCGAACTGAGGCTGCGATGATGTGCGAATAATACTTATCAYCAATACAGAGCCAGCCGGCGAAGGGGGGAATTACAAAACCGGGGTGAACTCACCTGTTAGAGGTGTCAGGATGGGCAGCGAGATGTTACGTGGTCCGAGGTGGGTCCTTCCACTTGCCTGTATTTACACCCTGCAGCATCGCTGTCCTTTTATTGCACTAGGACCGGGAAGACGCTTAGGTGCCTGCYGGGTATGAGCTAAAAAATCTGCATGAATTTCATTGTTGGAGGGAAAGGTACCACGTACTGGAAGAAATACGTTTGAACCATGAGTGTAACAGCTCAAGGGAAAAGTCTGGGCAAAATTCCCATGGATTTCCCCGCATCCAGGTTTTCACTGCTGGTTGTCACTGTGATTAGTTCAAGGTGTAAACAGACATGCCCTCTGCAAGCAGCTGTGCTGAAAGAAGAGGTTGCCACCTACCACGAGACCTCCCGCTTGTTCTTCAACACCCTCTGCTGGAAAATGCCGCCTCCTCCTACCCACCAGCAAAGCCGCTCGCCTGGGTCCAGCCAGCCCCATTTCGAGCACCTCCAGACCCTGCTCCAAAAACCTCCTGCTGAGGTGAGGTCCTTCCTGTGCAAACCTCCGCCTGATGGGCCACAGCCATCGGAAGGAAGCCGAGTGGGGATATAAAGGTTGGCCTGAGGCYACCAAAAATGCTGTGAAGAATTTGTATAAGCCAGTCATACGGCTGCTTCAGGAGTATTTAATTGAATTCTGGTCAAGCCATCGCATACAAGCTACAGCAGAAATAGAGTTGAAGGTAGAAGAGGCTGCAGTGGTAGAGAGACAATATTTTCAGTATAAAGAGGCCGGATCGTTGGAAGTATGTGGTATGTCACACCTGAACTAGCCCCGGGGGCCGCTGTAGGGGAGCAGATGCAGAGCTGGTGCCGGTACCACTGAACTTGGTACCACTGGGAGAGGTCGGCACCGGCCCCAGTCCAAACCGTCCTGGCCTTCAGCAAGAGCTGAGCGTGTGCTGCTCTTCCTTGGTGTTAAGAAATCCAAGTGTGGCAGGGAAAACCTTTTAAAACTACAGCTACCCCATCTGTATTCTGGTTGTTGAGTTGCAGAGTTCACATTCGCGAGCTTTTCTCTTGTGCCAGCAAGTCTAGAAAATGCCCCTTTATATCTCGTATGAGAACACTGATGCTCACAGTATCTTCTGGCTCCAGAAGCCGGAGATGTAGGAGAAGCATCAACTACCATCTAAGTAGGAACAAAATCAGGTGAAGAGTTCTGATGGGGAGAGACAGTGTCTCAGGAGCTCTCTCTTTTTTGCCCTCTATGCAGAACTGCTCGCATCAAGACCTTAAACCCCCCACTGTAAAAGCTGTTTGCGTGCGAGCAGATGGTATTTCATTGTCTTTTGCTACTGATGTTGAATTATCAGCCTTTATAATGAAAATGCCAATTCAGCCTTGACTGTTCTGCTATAACTCTACCAGGACCACTATAATGCACACACCATATATACTGAATATTTATTATGGYACTGTGCATATTATTTATTGTATATGCAACATATTTTGTAGGTGAAAAATGATACCTTATCTAAGTCAATGAGCATAACCAGGAAAAATATGGCAGAGTAATCATGTGATTCATAATTGACATCTGCTCTCCAAAGACTTGGACAGAATCTGAATTTTCAGCATTAAGCTGGAAACGTTCTTCTGTTTGCTGGCTTGGGCATAACCGTGCCACCGCTCTCCCCGGCAGCCCCATCAGTCTTTGGTATTTCCATAATTCCCTGGGCGCAGRGGAAAGCTGGGCCAGCACATGCTGAAAATATTTCAAGAAGTTGCAAAAAAGCGCTGATGTTTTTCAGTGTCCAGAAACAAGACGAGGAAGCCGGTTTTTTTTCTGTCCAGATGCTAATGAAGACCAGCCCGTGCGCATCCTTAGGGTTTTCATAGTTTCACAGTGGGTTTTTATATGTGCGTGTGTGTTCATGTATATATGAATATTTGTGTGCCATTTTTTGGGAAGCATCATCTGCTCTGATTTCACCACTCTCTTGATATCCACCACGCAGCCCGGATGTGGCCAGTCCAGCGAGACCTCTGCAGCCTCACCCCCTCCAGCACTGACTCTTTGGTTCGATCCTATCCTAAACCCCCGCTTCATAAATGTGCCTTTTTCTGACACAGCATACAGGTTCGTTGCACGTATTTGGAGCAACATATGCTCAAATTGCTGAGAAAAGAGAATTTGGGGGATGGGGGTCATTGGGTTTTATCACTTCTGCTCCTGCTGGTTATGAGAAGCTCMTGGTGCAGTGGGTGAAGTGGCTGTGCTCAGGTCCTTTTAATAGGTTGTCTCATCGGCCTAATTATTGACCAAATTTCCAGCAGATTTAGCGTATTAGTGGGATACACAGGCATCAGTGAGCAACTCCCCAAAAGAGAGCAGGGCTGCAAAAAAATCCACAGAAATTACATAAAGGATGCAAAGTCGTATCTGGACTACAGAAGGGAAAATAGAAGGGAGATGAAGGTAGAATTTGAAGAAGTGGAGTTGAGTGAAGCTGCTCAGTTCCAGAAGCAGRCTTGGGAAGTTTTCCTTTCGCTGACTTAATTTTTCTTGCTTTTGCATATTCTTTAGTGTCTGCTACTGTGGCTGGGGGAAATACGGAGCCGTTTCAGCCCCTCGCAGCCTGGCTGCGATACGGCACCCAGCACACGTGGGAGGGAGGGTGAGGGTGGAGAGGAGGGGATGATGTTTATTAGTGTAAACAACAACAGGGACGTAGCGAGAGTTTTCGAACCACCCTCCAAATCACGTTATCGACGGCATCTAGGGACCAGCCCACATCTTTATTGGCGTTGCTCTCGCTGCAGGAACGTGGCCAAGTTTGTCTCAGCATCTGAGCTAGTCTTCCTTGTCAAAGCCTTTTTTTTTCGGGACAGATAAGGCTCTGTTTATAGCACACTTAAAAGCAATAGCTGAAGAGAACAGAGGCTTCACCACTTTGATATGCAAAAGACAACAAATTTTATGTATRTATGGGGGGAGCTAATCCTGCTCTCGCTGAAGCCTTTTGGAAGATTCCCAGTGACTTTGCAGAGACTTTGAATTACGGCCAGCTTTTGCTTTTTTCTTTTTTTTTTTTTTTTTTCTTCCTTCCCCTCTCGCAAAATGTCAGGAATAAATATTTTGATTCAAAATGGCACTGCGGTGCCTCGCAGCGCTGCGGTCCGGGCCCCTTTCCCCGGCAGCCTCCGGTGCTTTTCCCGGCGGCGAGGCGCGCAGCCGGAGCGCGGCCCCTCGGCGAGCGCAGCCGCGCCGGGAAGGTGCCAAAGCGCTGCAGAGCAAGGCCATCGGCAGCTATCAGACAAGCTGGTTTATACATTCAAAACTCACAAAAAATACATGGTTTAGTTGGCTGGGTGAACTGCTGGGGAACCTGCGTGCTGTTTGCAATGTGCCTGCTAGRGAATAAGGCATAAGAAGTCATTTTGGAGATAATTTTAAAATATTTCAGGTCTTCTGGGTATGCCAGCTCAATGGCAATAAAGCCAGCAATCGGTGCTTTATACCAACTAACCAAATCTGGTTTGGTTACGCTGCCCTTGCCCCAGGAGGAGCTGGCGGCCAGGCGGAGAGGAGGATCGCTTTACTRCCAGCAGGAAAGAAACGGGGCTTGCGAGTAGTGGCTGCAAGAAATGCCTCTTAAAAGAAGCGTTGAGTTTTAATGAAAGAGGCTTATAATGCGTGAGAGGGAGAATGCCGTTACGCCTAAGTGGACTTGCTTACATGTCTAGCCTGGGAGCTGTTGTGGAGCCTCGTAGTCTGTATCGTGGGACTCAGCGTGCCTTGGAACAGCGTGCTGGTAGTCGTCTTTATACACCCAGCGTGTGCCCATACATACAGATAGGTAGGTATATACACGTACATACATATATATGTGTGTRTGTATAMATCTATATATACATATRTGCATATATGTGTATATATATATTTATAGACACACGGCATATTATTGAATATACATGCTATACCTCTGTATGCATACATATGCATATATGCTTAGGTTTCTATACATTTTTATGAGATAAAACAAAGAAAAATCTATATAATGTAGATAAGTAASAAAATACAATAAATACACATATTTAAGTACATCTTGAGGTTTTGCATATATACAAATGCATATATGAAACAGTTTYATGGGTATTGTACCTTTTCAGATAATRTAGGATGAGCCAGATTATATAATGTTCATAGTGGATAATTGCTACAAAGCAAATCAGAGCAACCAAGTTCTCCTCCTGAATTTCAAGAGACTGCCTCAGTGGCGTCGTGACCGGCTTCCCCAAGAGGATTTCTGCAGGTGGTGCTTGGAAATGTCCTTGGAGTGGTGGTCTTTGGCTTTAAAAGGTGGCCAGGCTGCCTCGGTGGGGTGGARGGGGCTGTCGGGAGCAGCCAGCACCCGACACCCGCGGCATCGCTCACCCTCCAGCTCTCTGACAGCGAGTGGGGTTTCAACATGCGAACATCAGCTTTGAAAGTTTAAAAATTAATCATCATTTGCTAATAGTCCTATCTCCTAAATGCTTCTAATATGCTTATTATCASATCGTTTAAGCATCCAGAGCGATACTAGGAAACATCAGCCTCCTGCCAAAAGAATCTGAAGTACATTTTCTGGCTGCAGCGTTAAGTTGCTTCCCGGGGCTACTAAGCCTTGATGACTGTCTTCCAGGTAAAGCAGAAAGAGATTGCTTCTCCTGCCAAAAGGAGTAGAGCAATATTTGTCCTGATTTCTGCTGGCAATCGTTGGCATGCTGCTTGAAGTGGCTGGTTCCCCGCTCCTCTGAATTTCACTGAAGAAAAGAAACATAATAATGGGGGGAAAAAAATCATGAGAAAATTGATAGTGCTTCTGAAAATCCAAYGGGCATCTCTGACTTCAGCTGTCGCACCTGCCTAACCCTGAAAGCTAATGCTGAGCCTGGTTTTCACAGGGATAAATCCAAACCACCAAACACGGCTGATGCAAGCAAGTCGCAGCGACAGCCCGGGCAGAGCCCTCCAAGGCAGCAGGTTTTGCCGAAGCCCAGCTCAGACACATGCTCTGTCCCRAAAAATGAAAAGCAGAGGTCGATTATAATGTCTTAAGGGCTCAAAAAAAAAAATGGAGAGGGGAAGCTTGTTAATAGGGACCATAATTATGCTGGGCTTCTCAGGAAACAGCGCGATGCTCCTTCCCCCTGGTACTCAGCTCCTCCAGCGCGTGCCCACGGGTGTAGTGAGCTGTGGGGTCTCAGCTGCGATGCTCCCTGCACCAGAGGAGCTCTCCTGGGCCCGTGCGGCGCAGGAAGCTTTCCTTTTCCCCTCAATTCCTGGTGTTTGAGGTCTTAATTTGTCAAGCTCTTGCTTTGGGGCAGGAGGAGAGCGCAGCCCTCTGAGAATGATGTGGGGTGCCCGCCCCTGCGGACAGGACCAGGGAGGGAGCAGCGAGCCGTTTCCCAATGCTTTTCAGATGCCCTCATTGAATGAGAGAGGGGAAAAAAAAAAAAAAACTGGAAATGTCAGAAATGCCAACACTGAAGGAAAGAAAGAATGAAGGAAAAAGCACACACACATCTGCAGCCKATTTAACTGTATAAATAAATGGTAGGTTCCTTTGGCACTCCCAGCACAAATAATTAAATGGTGCGTTTGGGTTCTAGGACACCATTGACCGAAAAATACATAYAGATATGAGMGAGAGAGAGAGTGTGTGTGTGTGTGTATTCGTGATGTGTATATATTTGTCCCGAATCATATGTTTATCTTCCCCCCCCCCACGCAATTACAAATTCATTAATAACCACGTGCCTGAAACGAAGGCGGGGCAGGGYGGCTGGACGAGGCCGTGCGTCAGACCGCGCGCGCGGGGAGCTGGGGGCTGCTGTGCTTGGAGTGAGGCCGGGGGGGTCTGGTTTTATTTAGAGCCACGCCTCGGCAGTTTTAAGACAACACAATGCAATTACCCCAACCACAAAATGTTCTGCAAGAGCCCGACGGTCCCCGATGCCGCCGGGAAGGGGGATGCCGGGAGCAGGGCAGCCCTGGCTGAAGCCTCTCCGGTGGGGCTGTCAGGAGCCAYCTCCCTTCCCACGCAGCCCCCAGATGTTAAGGTGAACTTAACTCCGTATAGATCTGCCAGACCCAGGGATTCATCTCCYGTAACTACCTGTTTCTCTCCGCTGGAGGTGTACGGCTGAGGATGAGCAAGACGGATACTGGCATCCTGGGCTTGAAAAATGTCTTTTCCTCCTCTTAAAAAATCCTTCCCGATGCCGGGAACCTGCTGCCCATATTCAGGCGAAGCTCCCTTGGCACTTTTTCGAAGGAGCGATGAAGACATCAAGCCTTATATGGATTCCATTATTATTTTGTTTTATTGTGTTGTCGTTTTACGAGGGACTGGAGGCCCACGGGGAGCAGGAAGGCGCTACCATCTAAACTGGGGTGGGGAGCGGAGGAGGCACGTCGAGGCTGCCTGGTATCGGGGGAATGATTTCATCCTGAGCCCTATTGTGGCGGGGAAACAATTCCTGTTTACCAACAGGCCCGCTATTGTGCCGCCAGTGCCAGAGGAAATCTGCGGCTGAGCGGGGTTGCACAATTGCCGGTGTGGTCCCTGCCAGAGCCCTCGGCTCCGTGAACCTGGGGCAGCGGGCAGGGCTCAGCGCGGCACGTGGGTACCRATATACCTTGGCGAGGCAGCCTGAACCCGGCCAAGCAGCCCCCGGCTGGTATTATTTTGCCGTGAGTATCGGGGGATTGATCCATGCTGAAATACACCCTCCCCTAGTCGTTTCCCCACCCTGTTGCATCAGTTCGAGGGTCCCTGAGCCGATGCGGCCGTACAAGCAGCGGGACAGGCGTGCAAGCAAGACGAGCTTATACCACCCTTTCATTATTTTTTAAGCTGGACTCCGTGTAGGTAATGTTAATACCAAACCAGAGAGGGGTTTGTGGGTTAAGATGGTAAGTGGTGTTAAARTGTTTCAATCTCTCCGTCTCTTTCCCAGACTTCTTCATCCAGAATTTAAATAATCTCAGTGCAAACCCCAGTGCCTCAAGCTTCCTCTTCCCTCTTCTTCTCAATTCACCCCATTCACTTTTAAAATGGGCATTCAACTTCAACCTGTGGACGAGGGACGGAGCAGCTTTGCAGGGAATGTAAAGCGAGAYGATGCTAATCATGACGGTGGCACTCCGAGCGAAGTATTTCGGAAGCACCTAATCTGCCATCTGCGCACCCAAACTCCACTGCCAGCACCTCTGAACTGAACCCTCAAAACCCTCCAAGCCAGAAACGCTGTGTGGCTGGAGAAGAAGTCTGCAGCCGCTGCTTATCCATGAAAGGACACGGGGTCCCAGATAGTCAAAGAAGGTTGGAGGGTCAACAAACTCCTCGGTGGCTTCGTAGACCCCATGCAGCCCAGCTACACGTTGTCTGTGGGGCCATGGCAACTCCTGAGCACTCTAGGTTGGGTTTTAAGAGGGACATAGGCATAACCTTTAATATTACGAATGTGTCCATGCTCACGTGGCTAGAGCAGCCACACATGAGCTAACTTTAATTGAAGAGGTTTGGGTGCTGCCAGCAATGCAGATCCTGTCTAGAGCAAGCTACGGCAGTGGTCTAGGATTTACCTGCATCTCTGGAGGGTTTCGTTGCCTACCCTGAGCTCCCACAGCTCTATCTACCCATGCCTGAAGCTAGTGCAGATATGTCCCCAGCTGTACAGCAGCAATGTCCTCCAGCTCCTCCAGCACATAGATCTGTTTGCTCTCCATCCTCCACCTTCCTCAAACACTCCGTCTCCCTCCTGCGGGATGCAGCCCTTAGGGTTAATCGTTACCGGTCCTGCCCCAAATGTCAGCGCTGGAAGATGACAAATGACCTGATTTTTCCACATCTCCTTTGAAAACTTGGAAACAGGGCTACACACCAGCTCATCTGGGCTGTGGCAATCCTAACTAATGCATCTCTCTGCAAGCCCTTAGGACTTCTCTGCATGCAAAGAGAATGGGACAACCCTGAGAGGACAAAACAGTAAAAAATGCTTCTCGTTTGCTTGCCGGTACGGTGTGTGGTCACCAAGGAGGGACTGGAAGCAGCCTCCAAGCCCTGTCATTCTCTCTCTCCATAAGGGCACTGTCCGAGCAGAGTGACACACGCTCCTGTGGTGTGTCAAATTCTGCAGTGCCAGAATTTCTGCAAATACCACGCGATTTATGCACATGTGCGACCTCGTATTTTGTTTGGGKTTTTTTTTTCCTTCGTTGTAGGCTGCTGGCAGATCTGGTACTATTCCCTCAGCCTGTTACGAGTGTACGCTGAGCCATTCCCAGCCAGTTGGAGCTTTTCCACAAGATGGTACTCAGCCCAGTCTGTAATTGAAACAGGGCACGGATGCTCCCGGAGAAGGCAGACGTCAGCCAAAAAAACAGGCCGCGATAGAGATATTTAATATACAAATAAGAAATTGTTTCATAAATATCTCATAAAAACTGTAATTTACTTCCCAATATTTTAGCAGATTATCTTAWTGCAAACAGCAGATGTATTTCGGAACGACGAGACGAAATGTTTAGCGAAATTCAAGTTATTCATGTGCAGTCACACAGGGAATATTTGCATGATATTTTACTAATTGCTCCAAAATCTGACTTGTAGAAAATAAACAAACAGGGGGAAAAAATAAACCAGCAGAAAGATTAGCCCCAGGCCTCTCTTTTTAAGTTCTCCGAGTCTTTCTTCAACTGTTCGACGTTTTTCTCTGGCAGCCTGGGGTTCTGTGCCAGTCTCCCCATCGCTCTTCTCAGGCCCGTTATCCTTTTGCAGACTCCTGATTTTCCCCTGGTAACCGGATTTCTCCGAAAGGGGCTTGATTTTCTTCTTCCCTTGGGGTCGAAGCGCCCTTCCTCGGTCTGCAGTTCTGCCTGCTCCAGTTTCTTATTGCTTGGCTGCAGTCAACGAGGCCAATTTCAAATTGTCARATTTCCTGAAGCGTTTTGGGGAAATACTTTGCTATTTTACCTAGCTCAGAGGTTGCCCCAAATAGGATTAGCCATACAGAAAAACCCAACGCAAAAGGAGTAGACGCTTTTTTGGTGGTCAGGAATTCAGACTTGGGTTACTTCAACCTTCTCTTACAAGTTTCAAGTTACAGCAGCGAGAATCGAGTTGTAGTTGCTGATTGTTATGACATTATTTTATGTCAGGTCTATTTATTTGCCCTCCTGGAAAAGAGAATGTATTTTGAGACGTCAAAATATTTTGTTCGCCTTCATTTGATTGCAAGAGGAGCCTTAGGTGAGGTAAGAAAAATGTTATGTTTATCAAAATTTTGGTGCGTGGTAGATGGCTATGTATTTGTATATATTTCATACTCCCAATTKGAAGGAATGCTGGGGGTGCAAAAAATCAAGCAAGGGGAAGTTAGCAAAGGTCAGAATTAAAATTGATACGTMTTACATAGAAATCCCATTGACTGCAGGAGCAAGTGGGCTGGAGCACTGGAAAGAGAAGTCCTCGGTTTCACAGCGTAGCTGCTTTTTGCCCAAAGTGGTGGAGTATCTAGCAACAGTGAGTGTCCCTTGTCATCCTTCTGTCAGTCACTGTGGGTGGATAGGAAATGCGCTTTTTTTACATGCCTTCTACAAGCAAAGGGGAATTTTTTTAACCATCTGAGCCTTTAAGATCCCAAATCTTAAGTCATGTCCCTAACACTGAAAATATTCCCTGGTATGAGTTGGATTCTGGAGGAGAGTCTGGGAGGCTTGGAGGGAGCGTGTGCAGCCGCTGTTTGGGCACTTCATTGCACAGSGAGGGCCACCAAAACCCAGGTGCTCGCTCACTGGCGACGCAAACGCTGCTCCCTTCCAGTGCAAAGCAGAGGGTTTAAACCTGCAAATTAAATTGCTGGGCGTTGCTCAAGAATTGCTGTCCATAGGGGAGCAGGGGGCTACGAGCTGCCGTTCCCCACAGTTTGTGCCTGGACAGCATCCTGGTTTGGTTGGGGCATTCGTCAAGTCCCGGTGTCCAGCCTGACGTGGGATGCACACCTCCTCTTAGCTCATATAATGTGCATTTGTAGGGTCCTGCTTTTTATGCTGGCCAGTATTTGCATTTTGACCGGCATTTTCCTGGTGGTTGTGAGGTGCAGGTGGATGGGGGTGCTGAACTAGATGCACAGGTGGGTGCTGAGGAGTTCATAAATAATAAGATCAGCTGTACATCCCAAATGGTCCTCTGAGATTTTGCTGAAGTACTTCTATAGGGTCAGTTCTCCTCTAACCTGATATTTTATTKTTTTTTACTTTACATTATCTGGCTGAATAGGAAAAGTGAAGGGGAGAACAGGGCATCATTGTTATTATTCTCTTTTTCTTTAAAAGGGGGGGTTTCCATTCCTGAAGTTTACATTTTGAACTCACTAAAGTCTTTCTTTGGCCTCTCCCATCCGCAGGTCACCACAGGAATATGTAAAAAGGAAATGTTTTATTTTAACAGAGTYGAACAAAGTACATGAAACACACCCTTGCCACTGCATAACATTCCTTAAGTTAAATCGCAGAACCCAGCATAACCTTTTTTTTTTTTTCTTTTCCCCCTCGGTCTTTTATTTCATTGAAAAGAGCCCAAAGTATAATATTCTTTCAGGAAGCATAAATCGTATTGCTGGAAGTAATAGCAATCTCCTAAGCAAAATCCCGTAGGACTCACGCCACTCTGCTTTCTGAAAAGCTGCATTCAAGTACATCCAGTGTTCCCTCTTTCCCGGCGAGCGTCCCGAGCGCTGCGCTCATGGTCCTGCGCGGGGAGCTGCGGACGATGCCAAAGCAACTGGATCTTTTTGCATTAGGGTTTTCCTGGTGTTTTGGCCCTTACGGGCAGTCCTGGGTCTCGGGAGAAGCTGTCAGACTCCTGCCCAACCAGCCTAATTTTAGTCCCTCTTCTTGSCTTTCAATATGCATGCGTAACTCCCATGAATGTAAATAAAAGTTAGGTACATGCATGGAGGGGGAAATAGATGCATTTATCTTGGCTCAAGACAAGCAGCATCTCCCCAAGGAGCTACTTAGGAGGTTATTGAGAAGCCAACAGCAAAGTGCAGTGGGCTGTACCTTCCTACATGTGTGTTGCAGAAATTATTGGCGTGTTGCTGATGTTTATGGCGAACAAATAGTTTATTTCTGGGCTAAGAAAGATTCCAGTGTAAATACTCAACTGGCAGCTAGCTGGAAGTTTGCCACTTGAAGTTAAAAGGCCCGTGACCAATGGTGTCAGATTAACATTTCCAAGTTGGACAATGTACAAATGGTGTTCTTGGACTGGAATAGAAATAGATGAAAGTGGTCTACTGCAGTGCAAATAACAAACTGGCAACCAGCTGGTCATTGGAAAGAGAACATGCTATGGGAATATGCTTTCTGCAGAAATACTTTATTTTGGAGATAAGCATTAACAATAGGAAGATGAGGCTCGTTTAACAAGAACCATATGGTCTCATCCTGCTTTTATTTCACTCAATGGCAAAGCCCTGATCGTCTTTCGTGGGTGCGGGATGGGGATTACTGATAAYAAATAAGTAGTACAATAAGTTGCCTGATCCACTGTTGCTCTTCAGAAGGTGTAAACAGAGGATTTTTGACACACGTGTTGATATTTCAGGAGACAATAACTGAAAGGAAACAGAATTAAAGGGGCTTGTTGAAAAACAACTTCTTCTGACAAAATAAGCCAAGACAAAGATCCATTCAAGATGAAGTTATCAAACTGTGTGAAACATTTCCAAGCTGATAAGTGGAGAAGTAGCGGATGGGTTCATTCAAAAACAAAAAAGAAGTTTGGGGTTTTGTGGGGAGAAAACAATAGCCTGTAAAAAAGTAGCTTACGTGCAGATGGGGGAATAAGGCAGGGGCTTTGCTGGTGTAACGGCCATGTCCTAAAAGCACTAGCTTACTTTTTAAGTAGCTACATGATCTATTCTGTTAGCAACATACTTAAAGATAACAAAATTCAGCATTGTCGTTTCAGTATAGTCACCAAATTGATTCGTGCTACAAAAAAAAAAAAAAAAGAAAAGAAAAGAAGAAGCAAGCCAAGGGAGTTGCAGCCTCAGTGGAAAATCCTGTTTTGGGAACTTTTCAAGGATGTAAAACATCGTCTTGAATTGTTTACTTTTATGGGTAGGAAGTAAAAAAGAAGTGAAGTAAGAGTGGAAATGGCATTCTTACCACAGTTGGAAGGTCGCAGTAAAATCGATACAACTCAACGTTGCAAACTCATTTTTAAAACTGATTTTGGTTGTAGTTTTCTTTTTACAGTGGCTAAGGTTTGTTATTTTGGTCAGAAAAAGGCAGCAACACGGAAACTCTGTTTATTATCAAGAAAAATCAAGATCTGAACATGRAAAAATATGGATCATGTATGCAGAGGCTCGCATCTGCCTTTGGATATAAGTACTCACTCCCATTGATTTCCATGTGTCTGAACAGCTTATAACACTCAAGGATATCAAAATTACATTACGTTACATATTTAGATATGTCATMTTTCTAACTCTGCTGGTTTTGCTCCCAAAGTTCATTTTCCCCTCTTTTTGCTTTARAATGTAGCAAATACTGGAAGCGGAGGGAAATGATACAGAATTCGGAGCACGTGTAGATTCAGATGTTCAGTTTGACTGTCTTAGTTCATCTCCTCTTTTCACTTTGAACAGCCCTTCCTCTTCCCCTTCCCTGGGACTCATTTCTCCCTTATCTTTACACTGATGGCAAAACAGCCTTAAACCATTTCTGTGTTTCTTTTGGGCTCCTGATGTCCACCTCAACCCCTCCATCTAAAAAAACACTGAGTCCCCAGCCCAAATTTCTGCAATTTGGAAGTTGTTTCAAGGCAGCCCAACGCTGAAGGCAATCCCGCACTAGCTGGTTGTGCTCGTGAKGGAAGTACACGCTAAGTGTGGTCCTGATCCAAGGCTCCTGGAAATACTGGGAGGTTTCTCCCACGTGGCTCAGGGCAGGCGGCACACAGGTGAGCCCTGATGGAAAGGCATTTTGGATGCTGGCACCTTCAGGATTCAGTTTTTCCAGGTTTCCAGCAATTCCCTAATAAAAGGGAATGAGAGGAGACTTCGGCTCGGCRTCCATTTATAGGAGCAGTATTAATTTGGCAATATTACCAATAAATAAACAGCCCCTAAAGAACGCGACCACGCCGCCCCACCGTCCAGCTCCCCCAAAAGCTGGGGAGAAATCTCTGATTTCATCCCGCTTACTCCCTCGCTTTTCTTTTCCCCAAGCAGCGGGGATAGCTGAAGAAGCCCGTCATCGTTTTATTGCTGTTTCTAATAAACACATATGGTGATGCATATAACAAGAACAACAGCGAGTCGCTATTGTTCAGCGCACGGCCATATGTGGGCTGTCCAGCAGCTCGGCAGCTGCATCGTGAGCGCTCAGGAATGTCGATAGCCCAGAGAGAAAGGAATGATTTTTAAGGGCTCTGAGCCTCACAAATAGTGCGTCTGCTTTACATACCGCTGTTGCTAAAACAACTTCTGTCCGTGGTGTGCCAAAAGCATAGACGCGGCGTTAGTCACTGCAGAAGTTTATAAGGTGATTAAATTGTTAGCAATTGCAATACAGAGGCTGAAGAATTAGCCGGGATCATGTTGAAGGGAGCTTTGCAAAAAAAAAAAAAAAAAACAAATAAATATATATATTTAAATATTTTGCATGTATATACCTATATATGCATCTGTATGTGTGTGTTTATACAGTTGGTACTCTTTTTTTTTTTCATCATCAGAAACTCAGGCACTTGCACATCTAGTACTTCACATAATAAAAACTTTGACCCCGGCACTAATCCATATTTATTTTATCCCGTTGTGCAAGGTTGAAAGGCATGCGATTTACCAATAGTTTGTTCTCTGTTAGCTACATTTCCCTCTGGCTCTGCTTGGGCTGGATGATGCATACTTGAGTGATGCAGAGGCAGCCCAAATGTGATGGTTGGGATGCCTTGCGTACATCTGTGTTTCTAACACTCTTCTTTTCTTGATGCCATATTTACCCAGCAACCTGACTGAAAATGAACAGCCCATCTGTACATCTTCATTTTTCCATCAGTGTGTTTGTGGGGAGAGAGAGAGAGGCTATGATTGAGGGAAAAGAGAAATAAAACTTAAAAGCAGGCAACATTTTTTCAAATTCGGACAAAAACAGGCAGGCAATCATATATTTATTTAAGCACTTGAATAATTTAACTGATTTTTTGTGTGCATGTAAGATGCTGAGCACCTACTGTAAATAAGAGKAGAGAGAGAAAATTGTAAGGGATCCAAAAATCAACTTCTTGGATATGTCTCCGAGCACGGATTTTAGAAGCCTGATTTAAATATCAAAGTGCAAATGGTTTTGGTCAGTGTTTCTAATGCATGGCAGGAAGTCCTGGGCCTTGTACTCCTTTTGCATACGTACCCCTCGCACACACCATCTTCATGGCACACAAATTACCTGTATAATGGGACGTGATTTGAATAACCCATAAAGCCCCAGGAAGAACCGTRTCCAGGCGTTCACAGAAACCATAGACCAGCTCAGACTGACAGTTTTGTCCTGTAAACAAAACCGCAAATATTTGCACGTTCAGATATCACAACAAAAGTAAGTGTTCTGCATGACATACTGTTCAATATTCTACGTGGTGGCACCAAAAAAAAAGAAAAAAAAAGAAAATAGAAAAATTTAACTTCTGTTTACTCCATCTCAGGCAGTTCTTTCCAATGGGTAAAGCGGAAATGCCCACACCGACTTTCCTTGAAATAACGAAGGGCCAGATTTTCCCYCACGACAGGCGTATGTGGCCCTCGGTTCCTCCTGAGAGCGGTGGCAGGACTTCAAAAAAAAACCCCACGCCGAGGCCTGCTTTTCAGAGGTCCCCAGCATCCCCCGGTTCATGTTGACTTGTAAGCAACGTGCAGCTTGAGGTTTTGCTCGCTCCTCAGCTGAATCTTTCAAAACTCGTGATTTCTCAGCATGAGTCAGTGTTTTATGTAACCCCAGCTTGCATTCCTCCAAACCCCTCCTGAGCTCGGAGCGTTCCGACAGCCAACCTCAAATTCTTCATCCTCGCAGCTGACAACTTCGGTCCTTCGGTGACGGCACGACAGGCTCCTCACGCTGCTCCTGGGGGGTTTCAGAGCCCCCAACGTGGCTCTCCTGGGCACCACGGGGACCGAGGCTGGAAGAAAGATGGGCTGGAGGAGGGAGCTCCACTCCCAATGGGCAAGATGTTGGACTTTCCTGCAACAGAAATGCCCATTGCCGGGTTTGTTCGGCTGTAATTTTTTTTCTCTTCCCTGCAGCAGCTTCAGTTTTACCCATGCCCCTGCCAGAAAAAAAAAAAAAAACCAACATTTTTCATGTAAAAGCAGTAGGAAGGGAGGACACTAATTTAGTGGCTCTCACTCGCTGTTGGTCCTCTGCAGGCACCTCGGCTGGCAGCTTCAGTTCACACCCCTGGCACCCTGCTTCACCCTGAGGGCAGCATCCTGAAGTTGGGCACCTAAACAAGCTCGAGAGGTGGATTACTACACCATAATTCTTTTTTCACCATTATCTGTGAATGCACTGAAATACAGAAAAGCAGATAAAAACAGTGGGAGAAGGTGAGAAGATAAACCCTATTTTTAATTCCATTTCAGCTGATTTGCCCTTGAGAGGTGGAAAATCTCGACCCATGATGGTTCCTCTGGCAGCTTCCCATGCCCATTTTTGGGGGAAACTCCTCACTGGCACGATAAACCCTCCCCAACCTCTCGGCRTCAGCACAGCTCTCCCTTTCCCCCCCGGGCAGCCAGTAACCCTCCTGCCACTCACAATAAGAGTGATGCCCGTTTCGGTCGGTCACCCCGTCCCCACCACAGCCAGATGGGAGTCAGCGAGGAGCACTTATGTTCCTGATGCACAATTTCTTCCTCCTCTCTCTTGGAGGGGAAAAGTGCCTTTTTTTCATTTAGCCAGCACCTACCTTCTCTCTCCCTACAGGTAGTAGGAATCACAGCATGGTAGAACCTAAAATGCCTCTTTTTCCCCYAAAAATAAAGTCCCAGTTTACTGGAGCAGGGGCTTGTGAACATTGAGTTGGAGACACTGCTTTATGGGAAATGTTTGATGATGTAGGAGAGTAAAGCGTGAGGAAATGTTGGGGCATTCGATGCAGTACGGTAGGAAACGAGTGGGAGGGATGGAGAAGCCATGGGGAGGGCTGAGGCACCCCCAGTATTTTATGTGCAGCCATTCGTACCCCCGCCTGGCTCTGCTTGCTGTTTGAAACACAGCCAATGCATCCAAGTCAATGAAACAACTAGCTCAGAAACACATTTTGGGGTATTTTTCAGGTATTGTTGGCCTTTTTCTGTACAAATGGCTGATCACTTGTCATGTGAGATCAGTACCTCAAATTTCGGCCCTAGAAAGAAGGATAGAAAAAAAAGATATTAAAAAAAATTGAACAATTTTCTAAAATAAATGTTACTCTTTTGTCTCACCATCTTTAATCCCGTGTATTTAAGTGTGTACAAATACATGCACTCAAAGGCAAAAATACCTCCTGATGATAAAGTAGTCCCACAAAAGAAATGCTTTACAATATTTAACGAAACGATGCAAGAATGTGAAGATCAAGTGAGGGGGAACATGTGCCAGTCCGCTCCACTAACCTACTTAGATGCAGCTTGGTAACAGCAAAACAACCTGCCATCTGATGCTCCAGATGCTGTGACCGTGTGCTGGCACCGTGCAGACCTCAGGTATGGAAACCTCTCCTGGCAAAATGATGGGATATTTCTGGTCCTCTTTAGTGCATAAATTTTAAATACGTGTCTGGAGGGTCACGGCCAAGTTTCGYAATTGTAGTGATTGTAGAACGTGAGGAACATGCACCACAACGTTGGGATTCGTCTCTTCTTCCTTGACCACCCAACAACCAACACCTTTCCCAAGCTGAGGGTGTTGACACCTTCATTCCTCCAGGACAGGGCTATGCTGAAACTTTGTTTTTTCCTCCAACTATATCAGTTGGCCTTATAAAAGTTGTAACCTCTCCATATGTGTGTGCCYGGTCTATACCGATACGTAATATTTCAGCGCGGGCAGCCTACCTAGTGCTTGGGCAGCAGCTAAGGGGTTGGGCATGGTTTTTCATGAAGAATTTGGGTAAAATCCTTTTGCAGCTTGCTTTGCCTATGGCCTGCTTTTTCTTTTTTTTCACTGCAGACCTCAAAAGCTATCCCGTCGGATGTGGTTATATATATTTCACTSTAAGTGAAAGAGAACAAAACAAATAAAAACACAACGAGGCTCTTTCTCCATGTTGGTACTTTCTTCAAACTTTCTTCTGAGGATTTCCAACCGCATTTGTCGTTGTATGGTAAGGGCTCTGAATGAATTTATTGATGGTARCTGGAAAAAAAAGGGAAAAAATGAATGAAATCCCTTGAGATAGAAGGTATGTCGTGAACTTCCCCAAGTTATTTGCAAATGTTTCTGCCAGTATCAATAAATCCCTCAAATTTCAGGATAGGCTACATTAATTACAGGATGGCATTATGTATTTAAAGGTTGCTGAAAGTTATATCTGCGATCAGTCATGTTTGAACTGCACGTTCATGTGAAATATTTGGTATTTTAATACGTAGGCATGCACGCGAGCAGCAATAGCGTCCATGATGTTTTAATAGGCTTTTATTAGTTCGTACTCTCCTTGTAATCTTGTTTTACAGTATGTGCGTTCAATGTGTTTGTGTCTATGCTCTTCATGCACACATCGCAGGATGCCAAAACATCCTTCTGCTTCCTTGTTTCCAACCACTTAGTCAGGCACTTGAATGCTTTCCAAATCTTGTTAAAAACCAGAAATAGCGCTATCACTTCTTCTTGTCCGAGTGCGCAGAAAGGGGGGGATGGAGAGGGCAGTGGAAAGGTAGAGGGGGAGGCTGAATGGCTGGGAGGTGGGGGGATCTTCATGGGTGAGCTCAGAAGAGCCTCGGTGCCACGATGCCCAGACCCGATCTGGGGCTTCCCACTGCCTCGCTGTGAAAAGTGGGGGGTTTGGTTCACTTGCTGGATGGAAAAGCGCTGCAAAGATGCTCCTTGCACATTACCTCCAGTTTAAAAAGTTTATGAACCAAAAGTTCCCTGCCCAAAAATCACAGCGTAATTGTCTGAGTTGACATGGATTAGTTATATTTAAGTTTTAAACTATCCTTTTTTTCCCCCAGGAAAATTTGAAGTAACATTTAAATAGGGGKTTTTTTTCTGATTAAAGTAGAGTAAAAAATCACCTTTATTTTATTCACTATTTTTTCCTGAAACTAAACTAACTAGACAGGCTCAACCTAGGTTCAATAAATGCTTCAAATGTGCTTTCTGGTGAGTTAAAAATTGCTGCTGAGACTGTTCAAAGTGATTCAGTCAGGTGCAGTCTTGCTGGGTAACACTGGGATCATGTAACGCGGGTGGTCCCGGTATCTCCAGAACGCGTACTCACTGCTTTTACCTTTTTTGTCTGGTTAGACTAGACGTTTTCTGGTGTGTATCTCTTAGGCAAGGAAGCATCAGTTTTGGTTGGAGCCTGGAAACTGTGCTGTAAATAAAAAAGAGCGGTATTCATGAGTATTAATTAACTGGATGCTCACGACCAGAGGGAGCAGCGGAGAGTATTTTCCCTTGGATTGCTCTCACAGATGTGGATTCTCTGATGTCTACTGATGGCCGAGTTCATCCCACAACCATTGTCATTGCAGGAGGCAGCCATGGTTGCCTTGGTTCCCCATCTCCATGAGGTGGGAACATCTGTCCAGTTTGACCGCAGTCCCCCGATGAGTTTAAAAACGTGTGTTGACGCAGGCGTGCRCCTGCACACCGGTATATCCACAGAGAGCGTGGTAGAAGCCAGCCCCTATAGCCTTAAGAAACCCAGATAAAAATAATGTTGCCTTAGGAAGCTCGTGCTATGCGTGAGTAGGATGAGTGCAAGGCTCCCGCTGCCTCCTGAGAGGGGTTGGGGTTTCAGATTCAATTAARGAACGTGCCAAGGAGTCGTGACGCAGCCGTTGCTGGCTGTCTACGCGACAGCCCACATTTGTTCATAGTCAGCAAAAAAGCTGGTCAAATAACATTTATCAGATTGTTTACTTGGCATATCTCACACAATCTGAATAAGTTATTTTACAGGGATTTTTTTTGCCCAGACGACAAGCTAGACGCAGGGCTTACTAATATAATTATCAAAAGCGGTCCTTTGCCGGGTCTCAGGGGAAAGTTTGAAGTCAAGTGCCAGGTTTCTCAGCCGAGCAGCGTCTGTGGCCCCAACCAGCCACGTACTGAGGAGCACATGGCCGCATGCCGAGACTCCTGCTCGTAGTATCTCCTTGCAGACGTGGCCTACATGAAACATCATGGGAGGTAAGAGCTATCCAAACCAAGTTGGGTGGCAGGAGTGCAGCTCCTGGGGGTTTGATGGYGTGTCAGACCACAGAGCCTTCCACYCTGTTACCAGACTGGGGTAAAGGAGTCACTTTGCAGGAAGAAAG
Source organism: Oceanodroma leucorhoa (assembly GCA_030449065.1). Classification (NCBI taxonomy): domain Eukaryota; kingdom Metazoa; phylum Chordata; class Aves; order Procellariiformes; genus Oceanodroma; species Oceanodroma leucorhoa. The sequence continues at coordinate 1,105,429 of JASVER010000152.1, read as the reverse complement.
ACGCAAGTGAGGAGCTTCTATGGGATGGTCTGCCCTCCTAGAGATGGCAAGCCACAGCTTTAGCCCTCAGGATGCAGAGGTGGTGAGAAATAGTGGCGTGTTTTTCACTTTGTAGAGGTTATGACTGGCTTGATGTCATGGGTTGAGTCTCCTTGYTCCTCCAAAAGCAAAGGACGTGGGTGAGCCTCTCCTGTTATGGGCCTGTGCTTGRTGCAGCAAGGATGGAGGACAGGTCATGCAGGCTCACATTAAATTGCATTTTTCAAATAAGTGGTGTCTTTTTTTTTGCAGGAGAACGAAGACCTGGTTTACCTCAAGACTGATGCACTCTTGGAAAGTGAAATATATATGGTAATAATGATGGCGGGGGGGGGGGGGGGGGGCGGAAATCTCTTTCATAAGAAAACATGGTACATAAACACACAATACAGATCAAGCCACATCTTCATTTCACCCATAAGAGGTTTGTGCAAGTGTAGAAAAGTCCAGGTATTTCTCCTGCCCCCCCCGCAAAGAAACATAATCCAGAGTTTATATCGGCTGGTTTATGGGAGTTTATTGGAATATCCAACAGGGTTCATGTAGTGTGTCATAAGGTAAAGCCTGTTCATTGGTGATTTACAAGCAGTGTGTGCCGGTGTTACTGTAATTTATAGACCACAGATGGTCAGGGGGTGCCCCTGCTGACTTGTAGCTGAATAAGAAGCTGAGCCCTGCGTGTCATCTGCTGCGGGTACCTCCGGCTCACTTCCCCAAATTAGCGCTGATCGAGATCTGCCTTCAAACCYGGAGGGTCCCGAGACCTGTGCCTCGCAAGCTGGGGCTGTTTTGGGAGAGGAGAGGCCACAAATGAGTAAGGCTGGGGGAAAAAACCCAAGCCTATCAGAACAGCACCAAAGGAAAATTGCTTTTTACGATAATAACTTCCCTTCTCAAGGCTGGTWCTTCACTTGATGGGGTTTTGTCACCTGTTAAATGGAGAAGGAAGAATGTCAATCCTGCCTTTCATACACCTGTCTAAGACAAACATCTCCTCTACAAAAATTTAKATATATTCATAAATCTCCCTTGTAACGACCTCTAAGACAGATCCTATCTTCGTTCTCGTCATTTTACCCTTTTAGGTAATTACTCTTTAACAATATTTTACTACGACTTTCTTTCCTGCATCAAGTTTACCTAAGTCTTTACTTCTTTAAACCTTATTAAATAATTGTGTCTTTATTCCGGCACCTCTTTCTGATCCCCCGGGAATTTGCTCCTGGTGGATGCACAAGGCAGAGGGAGGACAGGGCTGGCAGCATGTCCCACCCAAATCTTCAGGAGATTTATTTTTTTTTTTTGCCAGGGGATCGGGCCCCTTTTCTCTTTCAATTTCTCTGATTGACGAGGTTCATCGCGTCACCTTGTATTTCTCCCAGACATGTTTTTGTCTTGCCGTGCGTGCCCGCAGAAATACCACGGTGGTCTCTGGCAGGGTCTGGCAGCCTTCGGAGGGACGTGCGGGATCCAGGGACGCCCGGCGCTCGGCTCGCCCGCTGCAGCAAGGTCATGCATTTTAACAAGGCGCCGCCGATCCTCTTTTTAAAGGGCATTGATTATGTTTTGTTAAAATGGGCTTTGAACTCGGCTGACCCTTCGCCGGTAGGACATTTCAGGGGGTTTTTCTGCCTGGACCACACTTGACACCTGTTGGCAAACACAGCTGCAAATGCCGCTGCGAGAAACCCGCATCCGAGCTCAAAACTAAGTGGCTTGKTTTTTTTCCCGAGAGTAAAGACATAAGAGAATTTGGTGGCTTCTTTAGTTAAAAAAAAAAGAAAAAAAATAACACCTTTGCTTTTCCTTATCAAGATGGGGGAAAAAAACCCACCCTATAGACAAAAGAAGCAGAAGGAGAGCTGTAATGGAAATAAAATTGACAGCCTCTCAAAACTCAGGTGGCACTTTCCTTTTCCAGTTAATTACAGTTTTAATTACATGGCTTCTTGTGACTCCTTGATACCTAATAAACTAGACTCTGTGGGGCGGCAAAGTTGAGTTTTGCTTGAACTGCAGGTGTAAGGCTCAGCATGAAACATAAATCAACTTCTTAAACATGTTCCCAGGGTGTGTTCAGGCTTTTTCTTCTTACTCGCTTGTAAAAATCACATCTTTTCACCATTGTTGGGTAAAAAAAAAAAGATTGAAGCTACAATGCAGTGAGTATTACCTTTGTGTCTTTGGGTATAAAAATCCCCTTTTAGTAGGGGAAAAAGGCTTTTTCTTTTAACCTCAGATCTGATAAATTTTAAAGGAGTGATGCATTACCCATATAGACCYTCTCTCACTATCATTTTTTTAGTGGGGGTGCATAAGATAGAAGAGGAAAGTGCATTAGCAGCATGAATGTGAGGGGAGATTGGTATGTGGAAAATAAAGAGACATTCAGCCCATAGGAGCTGCCTCTTCTGAAGGTTTTGAAAACAGAGAGTGCCTGTTTATTCTTTGTGTGTTACGCCATGGAAATCTGTGCTCCAGTCGGCTTCAAGTGCAGTGCCATATAATACCCGTGAGCGGGGTAACACGCTGGTGACCTGTTGCAGCAAAAAGCTGGAGGCAAATATGGTCCAGAAGTTCCCGTTGGTCTCAATCCCGGGACATCTGATGGGGCCACGAGCCTGCGGCAGGGAGCTCTACTGTCATGACCATGCTTCACGACAGTGAGTGGGGATTTCAGTGGAAGATCGCCCATCTTCCCTCTTCCCCAAACCAAATAAAATTATTAAAAAAAGAAGGGGGTGGAAGAAAAGGAGAGGAGGAAAAGAGGCAGGAGAGCTTCACACACGGCATTTGGATGTCGGTGCAAAACATGAGCAACAAGGTTCATGTGTGGGACATGAGTGTATCAACAAGTCCTTCTTAACCTGTGAGTCACAACCTTGGAAGGACTTTTTTTTTAATGTCTTCTTATTAGTTTTATCTTCGGCTTGTGATTTGTCTGCTGAAGTACTGGTTTTATATGARTGCAAAAAAAGTGTATTCATTATGAGTGGAGAAGGAGAGCTCTGGGACATAGCCACCTGGTTAGCAGCTTTCCATGCCCAGTAAGGGGAAGGTGGGAGAAATCGCCATGTCCTGCTTGCCTTTCAACATGAATTTTTGGTTTCTGGGTTTTTCCCATTGCTGATTACCTGAAGTAGTGCCATTGCGCTACTCCTTGGCTGGAGCAAGCGTGCTGAAGCCAGCTGAGGGTCTTTCTTGCTCCTCCAAGAGCTTTGTGACCATCCTCCCTGCTGCCCACCCACCTCCCTCATGGCACATCCCTGYCTTGGGCCCTGTCCCATGAACCTTGCTGACATCTCGCTGACACCCATGGTGCTCAGGGACACCAGAGGCATGGCCAAAGGCATCTTGCTAAATAAAACTGCCACGTGGCTTGGATAGGGCAGGGACATTTCAACCTTTACTTCARTAGAAATCTTGCCTGAAAGACAGCCTCGCTGTAGACTAGACTTGTCCAGCATCATTTCACCTTGATGTCCTGTTGATGAGGATTCCCRGTGGTGGTTGTTGTTGTTGTTGCTATTATTATTATTATAAAAGCTCATAATCTTTATTCTTTTTCAGTCTGGCTGCCCCATCTTCTTTACATCTGCATAGGTTACTTAACTGAACAATTGCACTTGCAAAGCACAGGTTTCTCTCGGATCAATATTGTGTTCAATCCCTTGGGTATAAACATCTTGTACTCTTGTGGGCTGTTCACGTGCAGTGTTTGGGCAGCTCACAGCAAAAATGTGGGGAGCTGGACCGTGGTCTGCAACTTCTGCGTGACATTACAGATGTTAGCTGATGAAAATGAATAAAAAACGAACAAGGATACTCTTTTTTCAAGGCTAGCATAGCTTCACCTGTGACATCGTGGCATGTTTTGGGGAAAGGTGTGCAATATGGGAACGATGACAGTCCGGCAGCGCTGTGTCCCGACCTCAGCATCCTCTTGGCTTTTTGGTGTCAAAGAYGCGTTGCACAGTTGCTCTCCCAGTGACAACCTCTGCTGCCAGGWGCAGGCCGGAAATTTCCCATCAGAATCATCTTTCAGCAGAGACTTGGGATTCCAGTTAAACAAAAATCTTCATTAGAATYGTAGAATCATAGAATCATTAAGGTTGGAAAAGACCTTTAAGATCAACGAGTCCAACCGTCAACCCAACACCACCATACCCACTAAACCATGTCCCGAAGTGCCACATGTACACGTTTTTTGAACGCCTCCAGTGATGGTGACTCCACCACTTCCCTGGGCAGCCTGTTCCAATGCCTGACTACCCTTGCGGTGAAGAAATTTTTCCTAATATCCAATCTAAACCTCCCCTGGCGCAACTTGAGGCCATTTCCTCTCGTCCTATCACTTGTTACTTGGGAGAAGAGACCAACACCCGCCTCTCTACAG
>JASVER010000152.1:1088703-1100479 GCA_030449065.1 Oceanodroma leucorhoa | reverse complement strand
CCAGCCTGTCCAGATCCCTCTGCAGAGCCTTCCTACCCTCAGGCAGATCAACACTCCCGCCCAACTTGGTGTTGTCTGCAAACTTACTGAGGGTGCACTCAATCCCCTCGTCCAGAYCATTGATAAAGATATTAAGCAAGACCAGCCCCAAAATGGAGCCCTGGGGAACACGGCTTGTTAAAAGCAGACCACAGAGAAGACTAACTTTTCGAAAGATAAGGGTAGCCTAGAACAGCTCAAAAAAGCATCTCTTTTTCAGGCCAATTTTTTTTGKTTTTTTTTAAAGCTAAACATTTGCACAGACAGCTTGGATGAATATTATATTCTTGCTGGTTTTCATCTGACTACTTAAAAGAAAAACCCMAAAGAAATGGCCACCCGCAATTTCCAGGCCACATGGAAGGAGGCACCACTCTGATGATGTATCACCATGTGCAGGGATGCTCTCTGCTGCAGAACCATGACATGGCTCCTAAATCATGCCTAGACTTTGCAGCGGGCACCATGAAACAAAGTGTTTGTCACCCACGTGGCCATATCTGCACCACGGGAAGCATGGAGGGAAGGCACTGCTTGGGCTGGACCCCACAGCTGGAATGTCTTTCCTTCAAGCATTGCTGCAGCCCCCGAGAAAAAGCCACCGCTGCTGCCCTTTGCAAAAAAGCCGGCTGGATCTATGAAGCTAATGCTCTTCTCCTCTTTAAATCCTCCCTTCAACACCTACTCCTGCTTTGACACCTGTAGCAGATGATCTGCAGAAACTGAGGGCAGAYGGCGAGACCTAATACGCAGTTTGTCTATGTCTACGTATACCTGCGCTGTATAATGTATACTGGCCCTTCCRCGTTGCTTGGTCCACACAGGTGTCATCGTGACGTGGGCTTTCGTGCCAGCCGCGGACCTGGAGGACCTCGGTGCCGTGGAGTCCCGGTGCTTTGCAGACTAAATCATGAAACCGGAGCAGGCATACCTCGGACACTCAACTCAGCGTGTTTAAATACCAACATTAACTCTGAAAATTAGCTGGGGAAGCAAAAAAAAAACCCCGACCCTACAGCCAAGTGAGAATTCGCAAGAGGAGAAAAAGAATTCCTCCCGCCTTCCTCCCAAATGAAGTGTTTCACCATCTTTTTCAATTAGTCCTGGTTTTATTTTTGAAACCACACAGAGAGGCAATTACAGAGTTTCATATAGTTTCATATATGTTTTTTCCAGAGTGGGAAAGGCAGGGTAAAATTAAGGGAGCTAGGGAAAGGAAGGAGAGTGGGGAAGGAGAGGAACAGGAGTTTAAAAGATAAAAGAAGTTAAAAAAAAACCCAAAACATGAATGTCTGTCATTCTAGCACTCCAAGTGGTTTTGAGAGCAAGAAGAAAGAGAAGGAAAAAATCAAATAGCCAAAAAGTTTTGGTTCACAACAACGAAATGAAGCAAAACTTTCCAGCTGAAGCAGAGTACTCGTTTTGTTTGCYTCAAAATGCTTCCTGCGGAAGTTTTTTGGACAAGGAGGGAAAAACGACTGTGCGTGTTGGGGTGGGGGAGAGGACATTTGCTTCTGTGTGTATTGAGCTGCCTGTCCCTAGAGATGCAGGCAGCATCCACCAGCTTGTTGGGAGCGTAACCACGAGTGAAATGCAACGGCAAACGACTGGAGAAAGCCGCACCGTTGAGCTGGAGAAAGTGCAAGGTGATGTTAAGGAGCATCCTTCAGCAAATACATCCTTGCAGCATTGCTGGTCCCATCGTGGAGGGGGAGGGCAGGAACAGCAGCGTAGCGTGCATTAAACCATATGCTACCAAACCATATGGCAATGTGGTCTGAAGTCTTTCAAGGCGGTTCCAACTTGGAAAAGGCTTGAAAAGTTTTAAAACGGGGTTTTTATGGTCTGCTGAAACACAAATGACCATTTTTCATTCTACAGGGAAAATTTATCTGGAGGAAGGCGGCACCCTCAGCCCCAGCCGCCTGGTTCCTGCTCCCAAGCCGGGCGGAGGAAGCGTCRCAGTGTGGGGAGCGTATTTCTTCCCCAGTTGTCGGCAAGCTGTGCTTTAATAACAGCATAACAGATAGTGCATGAAGGAACACTAGCCGCAAAAATGATCCCATTGGGAAGGAAGCTTGGAAGAGGTTTTTCTTTCTAAACTTGACACCAGGGCTGGGAACCCGGCCCACATCTGTGCAAACCTGCCCGAGGACAGAAGGGATCAGGCGCTGGAGATCTCACCCTCGCTCGAGGCAACYCCACCGAGGTGGGGTGGACTTGGCTGGGGAGTGGGGTTTTTTTTTCCACATCGTGCCAGGATGGGATGCATGGGGCACCGGAGCCACAGCGAGGAATGGGGAGCTTGTGGTGGGGAGAAATGGTGCATGGCCATGGCTCTGCAAGGSGACGGACTGAGACACGACCATGGAAGAAACAGCGGCACCATCATTGCCGGTGCAGGAGCTGTTGGCCGTGCCTTGGCATGAGCAGGGACACCAGCACCCACAGCCCTTGGTTGGGGTCATATTGCTYGTGTCTCTGTCTCAGGCACAGGCACAGTGGTGGGGCATGGTCTGGAGGAGTCTCCATCCCCTCAGTCCTGTTTGGGATACCATTCGTTTGAACAGTGTACAGCGTGAAGAAGCAGCATTGTCTTGCAACGAAAGCTGGTGAGATCCAAAAGGCATTGAATAAAATGGCTGGAGGAAAAAAATCTGCTCAGTCAATGTTTTCCTTACCTGTAAAATTTTATGGCTAACTGCAAGGTGAAACATCCAACTTCATGGCAGGCATCAGGGCTTTCTTACGAGTCACGTGTCTGTTGGTGTTTTTTTTCTTCTAGATTCTGCTCCTGGCATCTTGAAATTAAGGGAGGAAAAACAGTCTCCAGCAAGATGTAAAAGAGTTCCAACCCTCCTGGTTAAAAAAAAAAAAAAAAAAAATCCTAAAATTTGAAAAAATAAAGAGGAATAACATACCCCAAAGCCTGAAAGCTGCCCCAAATCTTGCCCTCCTTTAATCTCATGGATTTGGAGAGGACTTGAAGATCTCATCTCATGGCCTGTTTAAAGCTGGGCTGGAAGAGTCATCACAGCAATGGAAAAATGCTCTGAATGATGGTCACGTACCCACCTCAGAGCAACTGAAGAGCACAGAGRATAACAGACCATCCAACAGTGTTCCTACCCATGGTAAATGCTGCAGATCTATTGCCTTTGGGGATCTATTATTTTCTGGTTAAACAAGTCTACCTATTGTTTTAACCAGCTTAGCTTTTTTTAAGCCGGTCCCTCACAAACTTGGCCGGAGCTCACCTGAACAATCCTGGTTTTTAACTTTTAGGGGGAACGTGACTTATGATTTACTAGATAGCTATGGCAAGCCTAATGTAGTAAAAGCCTGACCTATGTGATGTGTATGGGCTACTGTGTTATAAATATTTAATAAGTTTTATGGAAAAAAAGAAAATATAGGGGTTACAGAAATCATATTAAAGCAACTAAGTAAATACAAAGAAGGTTAAAGTGTCTAACTCTATATGGTATAAAGACTAAAGCAAACCAGATCTCTTTTCTAGATACTTTTTCCATGTACAGCGGTAACTGGGCTGCGTAAAAGTTAAGGCAAGTATTTAAAGACAGGCAAAAAAAAAAAGGAGATCTAAAGCATTTGGTTGGCATTGATAGCAATCATTTCAAAAAGCCCTGGAACATTTAAAGAGAATTAGAAAGGATTTTGCTGGAATCAAAGGGAGAGCACTTTCCATGGCTGGACGTGTATTTGGCTATCTGCAAACTGATTACATCAGAGTGAGCAGAACAGCCTTGATCATCCAGGACTTTTAAATCAGAAGAAAGGGGTTTTCCTGTTTGGGCTCTTTTTTTCTCACTCACACATCTTACGGCTTTCATTCTTCTGCCTACCTGATGGTGAAGTAACATTTATTTTGGCACGGAGGCTTGCGGAGCGCTTTGAAAGCCCCTCTGGGTCGAGCAGCTACAGCGTACACCGAACCCACGGGGGTGAGCAAACCTGGAAATATTTAGGTTTACCTTGGGAATCACTCCGGGGGTCTTTTTGGGTTTTTTTCAACCTAACCTGAGTTTTGTTTTTAAAGAAGTGGATACCTTCACGCTTAACCACCGTATCCGCTGTGATACAGACGGGGCTCCTGGCTCGCCGCCTCTCCGTCCCACCATTCCTTCGGCAATGCCAATCCCATAACCAGCTCTCTTGCCACGCGAGCCGAAAAAGGTTTTTGCAAGGATTTCGCGATTGCAGGCGATCTACCCACGGTGTCAGCCAGCGGAGAGAGGGCGATCAGGCCCCCCTACGCCCGGGCTTGCCCTCRCCTCCTTCACGCTGGTGGTGTTGGCTGCCTTGGCTCTTTGCTCCGGTCCCCCCGGCCGGCTGGGAGGGAGCTGGGATGGTGCTTTGCTCAATCATCCTGCGCCAAGGCTGTATTTCTCTTTGTGAGAAAATAAGGCTACGGAGGGGAGTGAAGCAAAACGTTAGAGCCAACATTAAGCCCCACCGATGCCAAGAGGGGCATCTCCTCCCCAAGCTCCCTCCGTGGGAGGGCACTCACCAGCCCCCCAGGAGCTGGGTTGGCTTGTGAAGCCTGCTGAAAACAATTCCCATTTTGTTTTTTTTTTTTTCCTTTGAGTTTTTTTTTTTTAGCTTTTTCCCGGCCTAGGCAATGGATTTGGCCGGCGGGAGGTGTGGGAGCAGGGAAGAGGGGACTGTGGCAGAGGGGAGCGGGAGGGAGACCCTCCCCTCGCGCAAGGGCTCGCATTGGTGGGGCTCTCCCCACCGGCCCCRCTCCTCGCTCCTCCCACCCAGCGATGGACGGAGGACCGGCAACGCAGGGGATGGCATGAGATCAACTGAATGGCGAGAACTGGGGGTGGGGAGAGTTGAGAGGGTGTTGTTTTTTTTTTCCCTTAAGCTCCAACATATGTTAGATAGAAATTTTAAGATTAGAAATCTGGGGCGAGCGCGGGACTGACGTACAGCAAATCCAATGCAAACAGGCAAAAATGAAAATGAAATTACATCCAACCACCCCTTTCTACCGTCTCTATGTTGTCAAAGTTGGTAAAACAAGCATATAAGGTAACCCAGCTCCCAGCAGAGCTGGCAAGAGCCTTTCCTTACTGTTTGATGGGAGCGCAAGGAAAACCTGAGCTGTTTTTAGGTCGGGGAATGTATTTTCTTGTAATTTCCTCTAATGACGTTTATAAGTCACGCACGGGATCTASAACACCCAGGAAACGTTATATTTTTAAACCCGTATGTGGATTCCCACTGTGACCCGTGGAAGAGGAAACAACCCCGCGTGGGCTCCGGCGGGATGCTGTGTTGCCCGGAGCGGCATTTCCCTGCCTGTGCCCAGGGTACCGAGGGCACTYGGCCGCACAGCTTCTCACACGAGCGGCTCTCAGCTCCAGCCTGCAGTCCAGAAGCCTGTTTTTATGGAGAAGGAGGGGTAGGAAAACTCACTTCCCGCTACTCGTGGAAAGCAAATAACAGTGCGAAGAGGGCTGATTCACCTATTAAAATATGCACTTTTTTTTTGCTGATGACCTTTTTGTTTTTTTCTTTTTTGCAGTATTTTCCCTGCTACAGTTATCATCCTAAATAACRCTAACCAATCTCACTGCTACCGACAGAGAGGCTTTACAGTGCTRTGGAGAACTATTTTGAAGGTACGAATCACTTGACCTAAAGACTCTCCCTGGAGTGTCAGTGCTGTGCACTACGTTTTCACTCTGCCAAACCCTTTATTTAGCACATGCTAAAGAACATTTAACATTTAAAGATCCCCTCTGTATATCCTCTAAATGTCTCCATCCTTTGCTTTTAGATTAATATGTCTTCTGTGAAAATGAGATAATTGATTACAGAGCCATATTATTTACAAATGAAGTGTTGTTCATGTATTGACCTTTCATTTCTATAGCTCGATACTAGTCCTTGTACAGCATTTTTAATTAGCAAAGGGTAACAGAATTAGAAAAAAAGGGGGAAGAAAAGAGCTTCTGTGGATGCTTTTAATAAAAAGAAACTTTAAGATGACTTGCACATTTAAAACTGCAAAAATGAATGTTTGGTCAGATTCTACATCCCAAGTCTCTGTTTGGGAAGAGAAAGAAATCTCCTTCTGCTCCCAAACACACCGCAAGTGCAAATGCAGGGGAAAAGGGCTGATCAATAGACACGAGTGAGCGTTTCCCCTTCACCCTGGTCCAATAGCTCTTCTGCACCAGGGGATTAATTTCAGCCCAATCTCCTTGATGAGCAACCAGCAAAGCCCACCCTAGCATTTCAAGATGAATGGCACCGATAAAGTCGGGGGACTTGGGCATGTACAGAAAAGCAAAGCTCCCGAAACTACGATGCTAGAAATGCTTGAAGAGGCTAGAAATGCCGAAGAGGCAAAGCGTAGCAAATTCACCCTCCTGCAGCAGGACAGGGACTACCCGGCCTGTCCAAACCAGCCTGCAGAGCCAGRCTGGTTTAAATGATGGTGCAGCCCAGATCCTGGGTGGGTTGGGCAGCGGCCGGCCCGGGGAGCCCTTCTGAACCCCATCCCCAGGCGCATCGCCTTGCGCTCAACAGCCGTGAGCTCAGGATGACTCAAACCCAGCTGAAAGAGGGAGAAAGAGCGAAAAAGCAGGAAGAAAAGATGAAATATGGCATAAACACAGTCCATGGGGGTTTGAGGTTTAAAAAGAAGTATGTTCTGCTTGGGAAGGGCTCGTGAGAGCCACAAAGAGGCTTGGGAAAGCTTTGGATTTTAAGAATAACTGGGAAAAACCTCTCCTGCCATGAGTCTGACATAGTCCTTGTGTAAATGCTTCGGTCGTTTGTGTCCGGTTTAGTTTGACCTCTTAAATGAGTAACAGTTTCTAATGAACCCGTGGATTTTGATGGGGAGAAGGCGTGCTGGAGGCAGGCAGCTGTCTGTGGCGTGCGAGCCAAGCTGCTCGCGATGCTTCCTTAAGGTGGCTGGTCAAAGGCAGAGATGCTCGCAACACGCAGGGAGTATAAACCCTTGCAATGCTTTAATTTCCACTAATACAAGCAGACAAACAACAAAAAAATAATAAAAATSATCTAAATTTAGCTGGACCGTGTGCTTCTAATAAAATGCCAAATAGGTAGAGCTGACCTCAGGTTGATTCCACCGTCCTTCCCCGGGAGGGTGAAGGAGGAGTTTCCACGTGGACTTCAATGGATTCGTACCCATGAATATAAATATCTGAAATATAAAGCAAATAATTTCATTTCTCAGTAACAAAGATGTTAGTTAATATCCTTATAGCTATAAAGGAACTACAGTAACTGCAGAAGAGGGTTTATATAGATATATCTTTTTATTAATGCAACAGAAGCGTATTAAAAATGTCTGTCATTGCAAGTCTGGAGAAAAATATTAGGCTCGAATAAGGTCATCGAGGAAGGATAGAGGAAAGTAATGGAGGGAAGACTTTAAGGGTGTCTCTRTTTATGGATAGAGACAAATAGTACATGTCACTCTTCAGAGGGTCTGTTTTGGGGACTCTTGTCCCATGGGCTCACATTCAACATCCACTGAACCTATGGAAAAGAAAAAAAAAAAAAGCTTCAGCGCTCTTTGGGGAATGTGAACGTGCTGCTTTGCTGGCTAAATGGTTTGCAGCACRTACTTCGACCGAGGGAAACAGCTTCCATTTTCTTGCTGAGGGGCTGGTCCTGTTCCCCTCTAAGTAGATTTGTCTTCTGACCCTGGCAGTGATACCCCATTCTTACTGAACAGTCACTGCTGTTAAATGACGTTGCAAGGAACAAAATTAAATGTATGTGCAATACAGCTGAAACAATTCTACTGTTTATGCTCAGGTCTCCCACACAAGCTGAATCGTACATCTAGGACACAACCCATGGTATCATTTTGCAGGAGGCGGCAGCAGGCTCCTAGCATCCCCAGCTTGAGGCTGTCCCCATGCCTGCACAGAAAAGTCCCTAWACGGGGCCCGGCCACCCCAAATGACCAAATTTTAGCCCTCGTCACGGCTGAAAATAGGAGATGGGGGGGCCTGCTGCCTGAGCACAATATATCCCATACATCCAGCTGGCTGGGCTAGGCAGGACGCGGGGACCCCTCAGATGTGGAGCCAATAGGGAGCACTCCGGCTACCTGGGATTTTATAAATCTTTCAGCTATCAGTCTTTCAGAGCTCCAAATGCAAAATCCAGCAGCCCGGGATATCATGTGGATTTATGACTTGGGATTTATGAACTGGTCTGGATAAAATAAGAACTGCCTTGACATGATGTTTTTTTTGAGGTTTGAGGAAAAGAAATAATAAAAAATGAAGACCTGATTTTTTTTCCCCCTTTCAAAGCTTGCTGTTTATACCAATGTAGATGTTTTGTGTATATTCGATTATTTTGATTTTTTTCTCCTTACCTGTGTGCTTCCTGGGGCTGGAAGCGGAGCAGCACAAGAAATGCTGCTCTCACAGGGTTTCCTGCCTGGCAGGAATTGCTGAAGAAAACATGGTCTTGAGGCATTCCCGGCCTTCTCCTGGAGTTAGGAAAGGTGCTGGTAAATATTTAGGGAGATTTCTGGATATTTCCAAACAGTAGGCAGCTCTCCACAACACCACTGCCCCAGCTCTCACCTGCTTTCATCACTTTTTTCTTTAAATAATTTTGCAGCCCTTGGTTTTTTTCATCTGTGGCAAGCTGGGTTTTTAGGTGTGCGTGTGTGTGTATATATGTGTGTGTACTCATTTGAGTATGTATGTGTACTTGTGTGTACATGTGCGCATATTAATGTGTGTACTTTTGCACAGCTCTAAATAGGCATCAACTATATATACGTATGTATACATGTACACATGTATATATGTACACATGTATAAATGTGCACATGTATAAATGTGTATATGTACACACATATACAGACATATAATTACATGCGTATTTACAGCTATATAAAGATACACACAGACATATACATTTATGGGTGACTACTATGGATGGTTTGTATATTAATTCTTTTAGTAGAAACCAATACAGACTATCGCTTTTTATTAATGCTATTGAACTATATGTATTTTGCATGAGAGCCCATCCCAAAGGACTTTCTATCCTTATATGTAACTTATGGCCTTCCTTTCAATTTTTCTCATCTTATTAAAAGAAAAAAAAAGGTGGTATTTACCTTGGTCAGGGGGAAAAACTGTCAGACATATTTTTGCCACCTCTTCTGATTGACCCTTTCGCACCTCTGCCCACAGTTTCTGGGTGATTTTCTTTCTGCGATCCTTGAGTTGGCTCTCTGTTCTTTTTTTTATGGATCAAGGTACCCCTTAGGGAAAAAGCAACCAAATAGATAGCCCCAGCCTTTCAGCCTACCACCTTCCCCATCCCCTTGGGCACAGACTTACCCATGTACCACCACTGCCAGACTGTGCCAACACCTTCACCCCGGGTTGCTGAAACCTTTGCAGACATCCTTCACCTCCTCCCATCTCCAGCTGGCACCACGTAGATGCTGATAACGCCGTGTTTAACCTCCACGTGAGACCTGCACGCACCAGTGAGTATCTCGCAGGGCTTCTGCCAGCCTCTTAAGAAGTAAAATGTGGGCTCAGCTAATTCCCGGGGCTGTATGAGGAGAAAAAGYCAGGGAGGGCGGTGTGATGGAGGATGCTTTAGCCCTATTCTCCTAGTGGTACCCCAGCTGCACGGGCGATGCCACACCAGCACTAGGAGGAGAGGGATGATGCTCCCGGAGCATCTGAATTTTGCTCTGCGCGGGAAGAACAAGCTTTTATATCACTTCTGGTGCCTGGATAACTCAGGTGGAGGTGCTCACCCCGGCCGAGGAATTCAAACCAGCCAACCAAACCCTCCCAGCCCCTAACCTGTGGACCGCAGCCTGGAAACGCAGCAGGCTCGGTCAAAGAAATGTCAGCAGGTTACTCGCAGTAGGTCTGGAGCAACATAGTTTGCTTTGGTTTAAATTACCACACATTCAGACTGTTTTTCAGCATGACTCGCGTCCCAGGAATAATTTGRTTTGGAGATTTTGTTTTAAATGAAATTAAGGAGCCTAAACCGTGTCTTAGGGCTGGATAAAATTGCTGCTTAAAAAAAGAAATCCACAATTTTATTGTTATTAAATTATGCAGTGTGAATTTTCCCACTGCCACCTCTTTTTAAGCTCAGAAATGATGCGGTGAGCCACCAGGTTTGGGGTGAGGAGGCCAGCAGGCTTCTCTCCGCCTTGACACCTCCCTAACCTAAGAAAGTTTRCCGAGAATTTCATGCAAATTAGTGAGATTTAATGAACAGCGAGGCAGGTTGCGGTTGGAAATATGTCTTTYCAGTTTTCACCCCACGGAGCATCTGTACCCCTGGTACCTCAGGTATTCACTGCCCTTCCCATTCAGACACTGGGGACATTCTGGGGGCAGAGTGGGGGGAATTTGAAAAATAATTTTTCTCCTCCGCCAGCCTTTTTYTGTCCGCTTTTCACATCGCTGGCAGGCGGAGAAGGGCAGGTGRCTTTTGCTGTGACACGGGGGACGTGGTACCCCGCACCGGAGCGGCTGTGCCGGCACCGGCAGGGGCCGGGGAGGGCAGCGGGGCAGCTGCTGCCCCACGGGGACGTCCCGAGCCTCTCGCCCCTCTCCCTGCAGCACCCAACACAAACAAAACCCACCGAATTATTGTGCCCGCAGGGGCAGGATGGCCAAAAGCATCTTCACTCGGCTGCCTGGTGCCTGTACGTGGCTCCTGCTCTCCCCAGTCCCGGTACAATCTCCGGCGTGGCCTTGCCATTAAAAATTATCTCTCCATCCGAGGGCGAGGRAAGGGGCCGGGGGCAGGCTCTCGTGCAAGGCACTAAGTGTCTGGACCCTGCTAAGTTCAAAGGCACCCTCCCTCCCGCCCCGAGGAGGGATGAAGGCGGCCGGAGGATGGCTGGAGGCCACACAGACGGGAAGGTATGTAACAATCCATTTATCACTTTGCAAATATTAGTGCTGCTYGCATTTGCTGCAGCAATATTTCTTCTTGGAAATTGGTGAAGTGAGTAATAACAATGTTATTTATTCTAAGACCTTGGAACTGAGAAGCAATAACAGGGGGGACTGTTCCCTTGAAAGCTTCGGAGGTGCTGGAAATAAAATGGGGGGGGGGGGGAAGAGAAAATAGACCAACAAAGGTCTGGAGGAGAGAAAGCCATCGAAATCTCTTGTTTAATTTCGTTGCCCCAAAGGTAATAAAATGCATTTTGTAATGATTTATATCTAAACAAGGAGGGGTGGGAGAAGGGCAAACGTTTCAGACTCCTCTCTCGCTGGCACAGCCTGCGAGGTAGCAGGAGCTTCCCTCTCTCTGCCCGGCGGGGCTCACCCCCGGCGCCCGCTGGCACCTCGGGTTTTGTCTCTGGCAAAGCACCTCCTTCGCCACGGAGCCTGCCTGCCTGGTCTCTTATTTTTTTTTTCCTTTCTTTCTTTCTTTCCCCCCGCCCTTGCATCCCTTATCTGAATATATAAGGCTGCCCTTTGCTCAGATTTATGGGTTGGGGCAGCGCTGTGTGTATTTACAGTCTCCTGACCTGCAGACCTACAGCTGAACAAGAGCAGGAGGAAACCAGGGCCCGTTCCATAAACAGAGACAGATACGAGGGGGAGGCAAGCAGGAATCGCGAGCAGCACTTAACATTTTTAACTATTTGGCCAAGCCAAGGAATTAGCGATTAGATTAGAGGCAAAAAAAAAAAAAAAAAGAG
>JASVER010000152.1:1060792-1086696 GCA_030449065.1 Oceanodroma leucorhoa | reverse complement strand
GTTTGATTTGGTCAGGGTGGGTGTTTTTGGGGGTGTCTTTTTTTCTATTTTTATTATATTTTTTTACCTGTTGGTCTCTCTCCGGCTCGGGTTGCTGGGGATTTCGGTTGTGATGTTTTGCAGGGGGGGTGGCCATCGCTTCGCTTAAAAAAAAAAGAAAATTCCGAGTTTTGCTTTCAAAATTTGGAGGGAAAATCCAAGTTGACAAGTAACGAGAAGCAGCTCGGGRTGGGGGGGAGAAAGGGGAAAAAAACAGACTTGAACATTCACCAAGCAGCACCCAAACAGGCAGCTTTAATGAAAGCAATCAAGCCTCTGAGCTAATTCAAAGACAGACATCTAACATGCTGATTTTAATAAGCTTTTAAAAGGCAATCTCTAACTTTTAAAAGTCGCTCTTTTTAATTTAATTGGGATTTTTTGGTTCATATATTGCCAAAACAAACACAGCCACTAAAATATGTTTTCAATATGTATAAGTAGCATATCTAGACAATGGTTTAAATTAGCCCTGTATTTTGGGGGGGGGGGAAAGAAAGAGGCTTACTTTGGATGAGTCGAAGACATTTTCCAAACAGGGCTCCTCACGTCAAAACAGTACCTTTATATTCTCGTCCCTGCCTTTATGAATCCTCCCGTGTGGATGTATGGATGTCTCTTTACCTATAGGCTTCTTCAGAAAACAACCCAGCTCCTCTCTGAGAGACACAGGTTACTTTCTAAGAGGCAGAGGAGAAAAAAAGGCAGAGAAAATACAGTCCTGTTTAACTTTTAACCTTATGATATCATTAAATAGATCATTACGGATTTATAAACGGAGGATAAACACTATAAAGTTTAGAGGGCCCTT
The DNA here is from genome assembly GCA_030449065.1 of Oceanodroma leucorhoa. Taxonomy (NCBI): domain Eukaryota; kingdom Metazoa; phylum Chordata; class Aves; order Procellariiformes; genus Oceanodroma; species Oceanodroma leucorhoa. The sequence continues at coordinate 1,085,846 of JASVER010000152.1, read as the reverse complement.
TACTCAAGGCACTAACCACAATTTTTATATCTGGCAAGAAGAAGAAAAATAGACTTACCTTTTTTTWAAAAAAAAATCCCCTTCTTACTAGGTTATACGGCTTTGGCACTTASAGATGTTAGAGCAGACAAGTGTCGGATTTCCCGATGTCAAGCAGATTTCCTAATTTTTCATAGACTTCTCCTGTTGCATTTTTGGCCCGATGTGAGAGTCATCAATTTAATTTGTGGGGCTACGTGCTAGAAATCGGGATATTCGTGTGCTTTAATGAACCCTAAAACCTGACAGGCAGCTCTCTGGCAGCCCGCAGTTGCCCCAAGCTCAGGATTTCAAGAGTTAATAAAAACTTGGTTATATTAGGAAGGCTTTCTTTTTGCAGCCCAGGTTTGTAGCAGCATAATTATGTTCAACTGCTGTTGTTTGAAAAGGGCAAACAGCATCTTAGGCACAGAACAATGAAATTACAGCTGAGATTTAGGTTAGCAAAAGCCGTCTTCTGCAGCCTTTTATGATTCATTATTTCCCATTAAATACAGTATTAGAAGTGTACACCAGATAGCTCATGGTTGCTGCGCTCAGAGCACATTATCTATATTACACAGGTCTGGGGAGCAGAATTAGAAAACTTTGGGGGAATGAGCAATATGTGTTTGCTGATAGAAGTACCATATGGCTCATCTTCCTCAATTGCTTTCATTGCGACTCTGATGCTGGAGAAATTAAAGTTTTATTTGATGTGGCACAGCTTAATGAACTGTCTTCTGTTAGGAAAATTGAATATGTTTCCTGTTATTTGAGCACAGAGCCCTCATGGTTTTGGCTGATGAGGGATGCATTATGTATTGTTTATTTAGCATTTTGAAAACAAAAGCAGATATTGGAGGTAAAATTGATTACTGCAGGATGCGTTATATAATCACATTTTTCTTTCTTTCTTTCTTTAATTTACGGCCCTGCCCATTATTTTTATGACAGCATTTTTCTGGTGTCTCCCCCCACCCCTCCAAAAAGAACAGGGCAGGGGTGTTGAGGCAAAGTACGYAATCTCCGCTTTGTTTAAAAGCGGCACGATAATTTTTAAAGCTTAGGGAAGGACATGAAAGAAAAAAAAGTGCACTTACACGTGTATTAACCTGCAGGCCCAGCGGCCGCCGTGCCGTCGGTCTGGGGATGCTCGAGGACCGCGCGTGCACCGGGCTGCGTCCTTTCCCCGTCCTCGCTGGAGGACACAAAGAGGGGAACATCCAGACTTCAGTAACCAAACACCCCAAACCTCACATTTCTAAATACGCCGGAGAGAGTTAATGGCAAAATGTTAATGCCTGGAGGGGAGGGGGTGGCTATAAACGGGGAGGATATAAGAAAGCATCGGGTGGAGCAGGGCCCGCGTTACCTGGCGCTGCAGCGTCCGTCGTTTGTCTGTGGCAAGAAAGAAGTTATTGATGGAAAGATGGCTGAGATAAAAGGCAACGTGTGTTTTTGGCTTTGTTTCGTAGCRTACGCAGACGCACGCACACCAAGGTGTATGTGCCCTACCCATACCATTGGGGTGGTTTTTCTCTGTTAGTAGCAATAAGTCCAGCAGTGGAAAGGGCTGTGTGTGCTAACACACACACCCCCCCCCACCTTCTCCCCAAGTTTGTGAGCAGAAGAGCATATTTAAACTCTGAAACTTAAAGGCAAAAAGTAGCTTTGAAGTATGTTATTCTTATTAATGCCACTTCTACTTGTTGGAAATCCTGCCCCGTGACACCCTCTGGCTTGCGCTGTTATTGATCTCCCAGAAAAAGGGGGGAGCAGGGAGTGGAAAGTAAAAACTAGCTGGGATAGCTCAGTGCTTTTTTCCTGCCCTCCACGCTGCTCCGACAAAAAGGCAATTTGTCTTGCGTGCCCCGCGATGTTTGAGGACTCTGGCAAACGTGCATGTTAAACAAGCCCCGCGCAGAATCTAAATACCATCCATTAAAAGAGAAAGTCCCAATGTGTTTATAGCAGCGGGCCAAGGCGCGCGGCCCTCGCTCCGGCAAAACTCCCATTGACGTCAGCAGAGCTTGTGCTTATGCAAAGAGTGCGGGATGCTGCCCTGCACCTTCTTAAAAGAAGAGGAAAAAAAAAAAAAAAAAAAAGAGAGAGAGAAACAAAAAAAGAAACGAGTGGTATTGGAAGGGGGATGTTGCTCTTGAAAATGTCTTGGAGCAAAGTGGTTAAGCAAAGCCTGTACAAACAGTGACTATAAATATTTTCCATTCTGTATAGCTCTTCAAACAGTTCCCTGCCGTAATTTCAGATGAGCTCAAAAATAAATAAATTATAGCACGAGGGAGAGAGAGAGAGGGAGAAGAAGAGGGGAAAAAAAGAAGAAAAAAACCATCAACAACAAAAAAAATTACATTGCAACCAATGCTGAAACAACAAAAACTTCATTTTTTCAGCCAGATCTATTTCCCGGAGAAGAAACCGGTCGGTTTTTATGAAAGGCTGCTCCATGACAGGAGCCTCCTTTGAGGAAGACCATTATGCATTGTTATCAGCATGGCGTAATTTGACTGTTGACAAAGTATCTGTGGCAGTGAGAATGAAAGCAGTTAGAAGTGTGGCGGGTTGTAATCAAGAAGATGCTTAGCTGTGCAACGCTGCATCTTGAGCAGATTTGAATCAACATTGCCTTGAGGGGACACACACACACACATAAAAAAAAAAAAAAAAAAAAAAAAAAAGAAAGAAGTCCATTAATTTTTAGTGGGAAAATTAGAGTGGCACTTGATGAAGTGAAATTTGACATGCGTTAATTGCTCCGCAGCTCTCCTAATTAGAGATTTTCAAATTCTTTTACTGCTGTCAGCCTGATGCCACATTGTCTTGCTGGACAAATAGTAAAATTGCAAATTGGGTTGATCAAGAAGTTGGACTTGGAGATATTGGACTCTGGCTCGTTTGCTGCCGATCGTCATTTTCATAGGAGGGTTGGGGGCGTTGTGGCCTGTGAAGGGCATTTGGGGAGAGAAAAAGTATAATAAAATCCTTCTTCTTGATAAATAAGAATCAATGATTCAACAGAGCTTGTTTAAAAAAGATTTAAGGAATGCAAGAAGTGGACAATAAAGCAATGGAGTTGCAAATAAACCTTTAACCTTTGTTAAATCTATGTCTTGCATAACATTTCCAATACGATTCTGTTTATCATAAAGCCATTAAATGCAGTTTATTTTTTTTCATGCGTGCTGTTCGCAGTGTGGTACGTGGAGGCAAGGGGTGGGATTCAGGTTCCTGCATGCGTTTTGCCCTGACCCGAAAGGCAGCATAGCAAGACCACGCTTTATATCAAAAACTAGTTATAAGGTTGTACGAACACAAGTATTGTGCCGGTTCTGAAAGCATGATTTTGCCTCTTTTGCTTTTGGTTTTTTCCTCCCCCCTGCCCCGGATCACTCCTCTCCTCCCTTACCCTTTGAACTCCTCTTAATTCATTAACATATTGAATTTTTTCAATTTTCCATTTTCTTGCAATAACAATATTAATGCCAGGGCCAAGGCCTGATTGGAGCTAAATTACTTGTTACCTGCTGGCATTTATTTATATGGCATTGAATTATAAAGCTTTGCTATTGTCATGCCTTGGGCGAATTGTTTATGACACCAGTAATAGGAGTAATTGTTATTGTTGAAATTACCTGTCAGCTACCCATAGCAGTGGCCCTTGTCCCACTGACAAATAGTGACAGGGGAGAGGGATCCTCCGCACGTCCTCCTGATGACTTCTCCTCTGATAATAAGGAGTGCAGGGCCTCTGATAATTTGCCTGTCACTGTTGAGTGCAGCTCAGAGAGAGTTGGCCAAATTGTTGTCATTCACTTTGACAAAGACAGCAAAACGCTCTGGAGCAGGAGGAGGATTATCAAAATAAATGAAAGCGCTCGCACATCCTTTGTTTTGGGTTTTTTTGGGGTTGGTTTTTTTCCCCTCCCCATTCCCACTTGCCTGCCTTTATGCCAGAGTTGTAAAAAAGGGAATACATTTCTCAGCGGTGCAACTTCAGAGGCAGCACAGGGGGGGACGATGACACCAAGGGCTTGTGCAATTTGCTTTCTGTTTGCCTGAAATGTTTTGGTTTCTAAATATAAATTAAATTTTTATCTTTTTTTTTTTTTTTTTTCTTCCCCCTAAGGCTGTCTGTGCTTTGGCAATTACCACTGTCATTGCAAGAGAAAGGGTGGTGTTTCTGCTGGGTGGATTTTATTTTATTTTTTTATCTTTTTCATAGTTGGCAGCATTTCTTTCGACTCTCTCGCCCAGCACTGTGAAACCCTCCCGGTGCAGCAGTCGGTGCTGCCCCATGCACAGGGCTGCTGGAGGCATGCCTCTGCCTCTACGCCTGCTACGGGGTCTGCAGCTTTTCGCCCCCTTGAGCTATTGCAATATCAGCTGAATTATCTTCACCAAAAATATTGTTTCCTCTAGGAAAGGAGGTTCTGCCACTGATAAGCCAAGCGGAGGTTTGCTTGCTGCTGCGAAAGACCACTTCTTTGCAGTGGCTTTGCAAAGAGGCGGTGTTATTTGTCAGAGCCTATCTATTTAAAAAAAAAAAAAAAAAAAAAAAAAATTACAAAAACTCCCCCTTTGTGTCCTGCGACTGGTGTGCATGGGAGGACACCCACGCTCGGTGGAGATTTGCTGCCAATCACACCCTGACACCGCTGAGAAAGGGGAATATTTTACACCGCCGCGGCAGCCGGGCTTTGCTCACCCCAGCGTTTCAGGGATGCTCGAAGCGCAGGTTTGGGGCGAGCACATTATACCCTGCCCGACCCCGAACCGTCCACCCCTCATCCTTCACAGCTCATCTCATAACAGCAATAATTTCCCTTTTATTGATCTTTACACTCAGGTAATGACTACCTGGGGCACAAAGCACCTCAGGGGCTGCTTTAGGCCCTTCGCCCTCTCCGAAGCCGGTCCCTATCCGATGGACAAAACCTCCCACCGAGTCACCGATGCATCATTTTATTAGCTGTAACGATGCGGTTTGGTCCACGTAAAATACCTGCGGGCGCCGCCTCGCCCCTTGATTTGCTCCCCGAAGGAGCCGGTCTGAATCGTCGCCGCCGAGAAATTTCATCAGCGGCGAATAAATCTGCCGAATTCGAGTCTTTCATTTGTAACCATTGGGCTCAGACGCATAATTTAGCCAAATTATCAGCCGCCTCCATCTTCCCGGGGAACGAGTGCAAACAACGTTTTAGGAACAGACATCTAAATTTAGTAGGGTTTTGAATAATTGATAGGCTGGTGTGACAGAAGATAGAAACTTATGTTTCTAATCATCCCAAAGCATTTCTCCTTCCCTCCCACCCCCCGAAATGAAGTCACTTTGTTTGCAGTTAAATATACGGAAGATGTCCACTTAACAAGTATAAAATTGTAATAGCGTTAAGAGGTTATCCGCGGTAATAAAAAGCGGGGAACATGCCTGGGAATGTGATCTGTAAGGCAGATAATTTTTAAGGATGGGGCTTGTCCTTGCTTTGTCTGGGGAGAGGCACGTTAGTGATCCCAGGGGGGGGGGGGGGGGGGAAATAACGCACGTTTCCAAATGAAGATATTTAAAACGTGTAATGTATTCCAGCGTGTTACTGTAAGCTGCCATTTGATGTTTTTCCTATAAAACCTAAATTAAGCCTCCTAGGAATGGCTGTGTATCTCCTGCTCCTAGCTGCATCGAAAAACGAAACACATTTTAAATGACTATATTACCAATACTCCGGTAGACTTTAACACACGAGCGTAATCGTCCTCCCTCTATTTTCTCCCTCCGTTCCTAAACGCAGCCCCAGCGTCCAGATATCCCACCTTTAAATTTCAAGCTCATTTGAAATGTAAACTTTTAGCAAATAAGCGATGGCTTATGGAGCTGGATCGCCGCAGTGACTGGCAGCGAATTCCTTTTTCTCCCTCCCTCCCCTCGGCGTAAGGGGTTTGAAATACCCATCAGTGTCAAAAGAAACTGCGCAGATCGCTGCTGCTCTAAATAAGGCAGAGCAATGTTCAGAAAAAAAACCTCCCCCCCCCCCAAAAAAAAAATCTCTCGATGGATTAAAACGACATTTCTGTACCATGTCAGGATGGATGACAAAGCGTCATGTTTTGCATCATTTTGAAAAGATATTCTTCAAACAAATTTGGTGTATAAACAGGCAGCGGGCTTTTGTTTGAAACATTTAAGATCAAAAGTTAGGGGAAGAACAATTAATATTGCCTGTTAAAATCCCCTGTTATTGTTAGAGATACATTTTGTGGTTACTGACTATAAATAAAAGCAAAGAAACAGAGCCACGGTTTCTCACCAGTGCAAATATAAAAAGGCAATTTCCAGCTTTTTCTTTTTCTCCCCCCCCCCCCCAAGTTGCTCTTAGATGTGTTTGCTGAATAAACGGGATTAACTGTATTTAAAACAAGAGATAAAGAACAGCTTTTTATTACACTGAACAATCTGCAGGGTTTCCATGCTCCTCTGAATGCACTTTATGCCTGGAACGAAATATTCATATTTTACCTTTTTTAATGACACTGTATAGAATAAGCAAAATATCCTTGTGATAATACAAATAGGGAATCAATAGAGAATGGTAAAAAAAGGGCACTTTTACCACCTCTGTTTCTGGCCAAATGCTGGAGTGATTTTTTTTTTTTTTTTTGTTTGCAGCAGGATGAGAAACCAGGGAGGAAAGTACTCATTTCGCTGAAGGAGCTTTCCCCTTTCCTTTGGCTGCAAAAACTCACCGAGCGCTGTTAATATAAAACTAATGGCGAGAGTGCGATCCGAAGAGCCAGCCTGCTATCAGCTGAATTTCAATGGAGGCTTTCTCAAAAAATAGGTACAAAGAAAAGAATTTAGACAAATTTGCCTCTTAACCTTTAAAGATTTCCTGCCTATTCCAGTATGTCCTTTATTACATTAATTTTTTATTTAAATTACACCATTAACTGGATATGAATTTATCAAGAATACATATATTGATTTATAAAACAGTATCATTAATTATTATAATAGCTAGATGTAGCTGATATTACAAAGCCATTTAAAGGTTTTTAATATAACTTGGACATACATAGATAGATAGACATTATGGACAAGACTACAATTTAAACTGGCTACCAGCAGTTAATGAAATCCTTGATTTATCTTCTCGTTTAGAGATTGATTATATTGTTGCTTTGTAAAACTATTTATTTTATGCCATTTTTCAAAGGATGTCTCAATAAAAGAAAAAGATAAATAAAATATCCAGTCAAGTCTCAAAGCATATTTTGGTTTATACTTTCTTTTTTAATGCTGCTGCTAATTTATTACAAGTTTGGAGGCTTGTCACCTTCATGAAGAATTGGCTTGCTTGATAGTAGCTCTGTTTGCACATGCACAATTTCATATATTTGGATTAAAAAAAAAAAAAAGAAGGAAAAAAAAGAAAGAGGCTGTCTTCCCAACAACATCGTGTTTATTTCCTAAACCAAAACCCAACAAAATGCCTTTCTGGCATAGATATCTCAGGCATATTTTTTGTTTAAGCTGTGGAAAAATGGGACTTACCCTAGTGCTGCAAAGCAGTCAGTCATGGAGAACATTTTGATTTAAAATGCAATCTGAAGAGGAGAAAGGAAAAGAAAAAAAAAAAAAGGAGGAATGATATAAACAAACAGTACACTGCTTTCAAGTTACTCCTAAAATGTTCCTAGCTTAACTAATACATTGAAAGTTTAAATCTTTACACATTGTTCTTGAGGGGCTATGTCTCTTGACTCTTTATTTATATCACTTATTCTTGTCTGGCAACATATGTTACCGATTTATTATAGTATTTTTTTACTGTTAGCCAGACAAATGTAAGGGCTAGCTGAGGAGGGGTAGATGCATCTGATGAGTTTAACAATTGCAGGGCATCCTTTAGGGGTAGCCAATGGGCTCTTTTGAAGCTATAATACTCACCATTAACCATTTTCATGCTGACATATTTTTATTGTCGAAGTTAGGGCTTCCCCTGTCGTCAGCCTCTTTTGTTTTCAGTGGCTTCGCAAGCAAATCGAACGGGGTGGTTGAAAGCCGTTCATCCAGCAAAGGCTTTCGTAGGCGTCTTAAACCGCGCTCTTATAGCTTGGCATATAAATCCGCGTACTGTCGCGTCCCCCCCAAGTTGAATAAAGAAAAAGGCGTGTGGAAAATAACACTTAAAAAAATCAAATTTTATAATGCATGACAAAAGCAAATGAATACTAGCCATAGGCGGTCAGATTTCTCAGTGCTGTTACTGACACCAAAAGGTAACAGGGAGGAAGACTTTTCCCGTCAAAGCAAAATCTTGTTTTAAATGGATGCACCAACAGCGGAGGGAGATATTGCGAGGACAGGTGGATGTCGCGTTTTACACGTGGCATTTTTAGGTGACCCATTCTGGAGTAAAATCTTGAACTCTCCCCACCTTTTGCTTCCAACTCGTCTTCTGTCCTATCTCCTTGGTTCAAGGCCAACAAGTTCCTGCAACTCCGCTGGAAACTGTACCCCCGTTGGCTGTTTCACTGCTGGAGCCCCAGCTCGAACTTCTGGGAGCCAACAGGGACGTAATTCCTAACATAACGCCACAATCATAATTTCCAGCATTTCGGTGCTAGATCAGACCATTACACCTACCAGCATGTCCTGCGATAGATAAGATGCCCCCATCATGGGATGGATGCTCAAGAGCCCTGCTCGCCAAGGATCACCAAAGCAGGCTATAGGACACGCTCCAGATTTCCTGCTGTTGGGAATTCAGTCAGACCTTTGGGATAGGAGACAGCTCTGAAAAGTTGGTTTTCATTTCCCTTGCATCTTCAGAAAACGGGGGAAGAGGCTGTGTAAAGCTAAGAAGAGACCACAGGTTGAGAGCGGTGATCTTCTACTGGGGAAAAAGATACAGCGAGCAACGTTTCAGGTGGAATATGTGGCGTTTTGGGTGGAATAAATATGGGAATTGCAGTTAAACTCATCGGGCTCCCTTGAAGGGGGAAGCTGGGTTGGTGGGTGAAGGCACGTCTCCCAGTAGCACTAGCGGGTCCTTGACAAATACCACGCAATAGTTTTTAACGGGAGAAGAGGGAAAGAGAAGTGCTCACGTGTTTTTTTGTTTTGACTTAACATTTCAGTTCTCCTGGGTTAATTTGTTTGGTTTTTAAATTTAAAAAATGGCCAAACATTCCCTCTACTTATTATAGGGGGTTTTAAGAAGAAACTGATCTTCTTAAAGTAGATCTGGATTCAGCAGCATGAAAAAAACTTGCATGGAAATGAACTTTTTTCTTTCTGTTCACTTTTCTATCACATGAAGCTAGCCTAACTTCTATTTTTTTTTTTTTTAATTACATTTTAATTGTACTTTGGCTGACCTCCTGCAATGATTTGCAACCCAAAGTGTTGGGAAGCAAACCCGATTTGGAAGCAAATCTTGCCCTCCCAAAAGCCAAAGGAATGGGCACACCAGGACTCCTGTAACTGAGGGTTTGGAGTCTTGACTTTTCCCACTTCTGAAAGGTTTTATTTAGGCAGGTGTCACTAGCGTCCTGGGCAAATATCAAATATTCAGTGGCATTATCAAAGCTTGGAGTGTGTGGATTATTACCTATTTAATTTTCTACTGTAAGGACATTGCTGGCAACTTCATAATTAAGCTAGTAACCCCCCCTTAAATTTGTTTATTCCCCCAACCCTCTTTTTTTTTTTTGGCTGGGGAGGGAGGAACGGGGAGCGCGGCTCGGTCTCTCAATCACTCTCTTTCTGTTTTGTCCATCACCTTGGTTTCTTTCCCCTGTTTTTGACCTGCACTTTTTCTGGATCAGACACTGGCAGGTTGAGAGGTAATAAGAACCAGATGGACATAGTGCAGAAATTGCCCAAATGGGTACGAGAATGTGGGGAGCTGTCAGGCATGGAGAGAAGCTGGAATTTTTCAGCAATAAAATGGGATTTATCGCCACTCTACCACAGTCATTGCCGACAACCGTTTACCTTGACAGAAACCCAATTCCAATAGGCCATGCCGATGCAGATTTTTTTTTTTTTTTCCCAAAGAGTGATGATTGGTATTTGTTCTAAGGCTCAAATGGCCTGCACTAAAGGTGAAGCATTAGGCCAAAGTCCTGTATTCCCTACTGAGGCAAATGAACCTGCTAAAATAAGTTCCTTCCACAATAGCTGTGTAATTGAAACCAGAAAGTGAGAGAATTTGATAAATTGCTTGACCCTGAAGGAATGTTAAGGTCATAAATTTTCATTGCTTTTTTTTTTTTTTTGCTTCTTTTTTAGGAAAAAAAAATCTTTTATATATATATATATATATTATGTTTAGTATTTATCTCTGAATTCCAGCTAACTTCCAGATCATTAGCCATTACTTTGCCATCCTCTCTCCATAGGCAACTATTACAAGGTTCAGAGCATTCCTACCTACACCTTCCTAGGAGGGCTGAAGGACACAAAATATTCACAAATGGCAGCACTTACCGCTAAGGAATCTGCCACATAAAGCACTAACAACCTGAAACGGAGAGTTTAGCAAGTGCAATCCCTTTAGAAAGACGAAATAAATAAATAAAATAAAAAAAAAGAGTACTGTATTTGACGAATGATGGAGTTAAAAAAAGGTCTGCAAATCATTTACAGGGAATCAAACATTTATTGCTATTCTTACCTTTTTTTTTTTTTTTTTTGCTTGCTCTTCTTACTTAGAAGTGGTGTGTTGCCTTTTACTTGAAAAAGGACGATCAGTATTTTATTGAATAATACATACAGATGTCCCTTCAAGATCAAAAGACACAAACAAACCCCAAACCCCGCAGTATCATATCATGGAAATACACGCCTCAAGCATAAATAAATAAAGTAAAGTAAAGTAAAATAAAATATAATAAAATAAGGGAAAAGGATGAGAAGAATTAGGAGACTAAGCAGCAAGTAAAACACCCAGCCATGCTCCCCTCTCTGTGCTTGCAACCATCGATAAATACAGCCATGCTAAAATAACAGGCTAAGAAGGAACAGAGGGGAAACGTAGAAGTATTTTGGTTTTGTGTATGGTTTCTTTCTTCCTGAAGTAGCAAAATTTACTTCTTTAACYGTAGCCGCTTCTGCTTCACAACTGCTTGAAATGCGCTATCATATAGTAACTGCTTTTTATAATCTCGCTGCTTCCCCCCCCTGCTTTGAATATAACGTTTCAGAGGCAGAAGTCTCATTGTCGCACTTCAATAAGGCGTTACACTTTACATAGCCATACATACTTAACCCAACATGAAGCGAGTTAAATAATCGTTAGCACAGTAACCCATTGCTATCAAAAACTTATTGGTCCTCTAAATTTTAAATTAATGGCCTGTCTCCCTTTTTCTCTCTGTGTGTGTGTGTGTGTGTCTCTGGTTTTCAGCCACCTCAGTGCATAGTCATAGACGTTTTATCAGCACATATTAGACGATTTGCATTATTGACATTTTAATTTAAAAATTAAAAAAAAAAAAGCATAGGGAAAAATAGTTCCTGCTGAGTTGGTTCATTCCTAGACCCCTGATTCTTAAGTAACTCTTTTGAGTGTCAATTAGCAGCCAATATTTGACAAACCCACTAAGAAATGCACTCTGCTCCTCTCTAGCCAGGTTGTTCTAGCTTAAGTAAGTTTCCTTAAGAAAGAATTAAAAAGCGAAGCTAAAGAAAAAAAGAATTGAAATGATACCCCCATAAAATCCTAGAAAAAAACTCAATAATTTATACTCACTTTTTCTTTTTGGAGAAGCTAAATAAAACTACGGTGGGTTTTTTGGTTTTGGGAGGGTTTTTTTGCTTTTTGAGGGACTTTTTTTCCCCATAAACTTTCTGGCCCACATCCCCTCTTTCCTTTTTATTTCATTGAGTCCCGAAGTAATTTCCAGGTTTTTTAAGACAGTTACTTATCCAGAGAATGAAGGAGTATCGGCTGCATTTCAATTAGAGAAGGAAAAAAGATAAAGACTTGGAACGTAATCGAAAAATGCAAAGTGACATATTAGGATGAGAATTTTCATCTGTTGCTGTATAAATATTTTAATAAAAGTTCTAAAATAATGTGTCTGCCTCCTGCTCTATAAAAGACAGGAGATTATGAAGTGCAAATGATGCGGCTTAGATGTATAGATCCGACTGGGATTTTTCACCATTAAAGAGTCTCTTCGTGACTCTCCTCAAGAAGTTGGTTTTAGAGACGTTTCAGACCCCAAAAAGTATAAATCTCATAAGTATAAATAAAAGATGACCAGCGAGTGGCTTCAATCACTAATATTTTTTGCAAACTAACGTTCAGCTGATGCAACTCGATTTTGTTTTGCATCGCATTAGTGTCACAGCGGCAATGACTGGCCTTTATTCACCAACCCTTTGAGTCAGCACTTTGAGACATCTTTCAAATTAGGTCATACTGCAAATTTGCTGCTGATACAAAGGTTGATTAAGAGAGCTTCACAATTTTAAAGGGATGTCGTGTGAGGAGAATTAAGGTCTGGATGATAGTTCCAGGAAATGCGAGGCCCYCTAACTACGTGGAAATAATGTATGGGCTCTATGGGGAAAGAACATTTTTCCTCGGAGCACTTGAAGTAATACTCATTTACAATTTAACCAAGTCCTCCCCCTGTTATGGAAGAAATCCTATGATGGGTCTCGAAAACAAGCCGTGAATTACAGTGCGGAGGCAGCGAGATGAGCCCTGTTCTCCTCTCGCCGAAAGTCAGTCCCCTCCTCTCTGCTCCTTTGATCATCTCGGGAAAGACCTATTCCTCCCCCCTCCACCACCGAAGCATCTCGGCTCCTGCTTTCTCCCCATAAAAAAGACCCCGTGTCGCAACAGGACCCTTCACCCATCATGTAGCAACTCCAAGGCGAAGCTGAATTGCTGTGTAAACCTCCCTGGAAGAATTGGAGGGGAYGATCAGAAGTGACCGCCAACCACGGTGGCCAGGGCCAGGCTTGCAGACAAGTCCAAGCCCAATTTAGGCATCTTAATGAAGTGGCCAAATTTTTTTCCCCTCTAAAACGCAGAATGGGCAGCAGCTCCTTTTGCTCCGGGGTCTGAGCACGCAGGAGGAAAGATCTCAAAGGGAGCTGCTGGCTGCTGAGCGCTTCTGGAAATCTGGCCGCTTCATTTTTGATGGCTAAGTGGGAAGCAAGATGAATAATCTCTTTGAAGGGAAGGCTGCCATTTGTTGGGAGGTTGGACCCAAACCTAACATTTTTGTGGCACTCAGGGATTTTTATTTTCCAAACTTTCTCTCTTTGCAGGGAATAACAACTCGTGAGGAGCCGAGAGTTCCTCTTAATTGGATGTAAGTGGATAAAAGTCAACTGCCAGCTTCGTTTTGGTTTAACTCTGGCCCACTTGATGAGGCAAAAAGCTGTTATTACCRTTGAGTTTGCCTAATCCATCGATGCTCAGGATGGGGGAAATAAAGGAAGGATTTTGGCTGCAGCTACGCTGAAAACAGCGTTTAACTCTCCTGCCACCGAAACTAGAGTCCCCCAAGTTATCTTTTCTACACTCAGGAATATTACCATGATTTAAGGGTATAGCAGGAGTGAAATAAAACATAAACAATTTAAAACTGGAGCCTGAAGAGAGATTTCTTGCGGTATGAATAGCCATGAAAGCCAGAAAAATGTTTCACATTCCCTTTTGTATTTCCCGTCGTTTCTTTGCAGCCGAGTCCCTGAACTTACATTTCTACCGTGGGCAGCTGACTTTATTTCATGTTTTTGATATTATGATCACCCACAGACCTTTCCGTTCTCCTTATGTTTCTGGATTTAGTCACTTCACCCACAGCCCTCCCTGACAGTACAACACCTCAAATCCCTCCGCGTGGCAAAGTCTATTTTATTCCCAGTCACTTTCAATTTGCCTCCGGTGTTTCTCTGAAGGGTTTAGCTGAATGTGATTTCTAGGACCAAAAGCAAAGGAGGGGGAAAGTGGCAGGCCACAAATGAGAAGGTGGCCTCTGCCACTGCCAGGAGTCACTGGAAGTGGCAGTTTTGAAGAGAACTGAAATGGAACCGTGAGCTTGATTTTAATATTTCGAGATACATTCACACTACAGTTCCCTTAACTCTGTTCTATCAGGTAAGAGAAAAATTGATATTAAATCCTAGAACCAAAGGTAGGAAATGAGATTGAAAGATGGGAACAACAGCAACAAAAGGTGTATGTCTACCGCATCAGCCCAAACCCCTCTGCAGACTTAATTCGGTGGCGTCCCCCCATCTCCTGTCCTGCAGAGCTCAGCAGGAGCTGCACGGAGGTAGCTGCTGTTGCTTCTGGTATTCCTGCCCATCTCCAGCATCCATGAATCAGGCAAGAAAGGAAATGAACTCATGCCAGAGTGACTTAAACCAATTGTAGGAAAACAAATCGGGGGTTCCTTTAAAAAAAAATAAAAAAATAAAAAAATCCTACTGCCTTTTGAGTCTTTGTGGGGACACTGAGAACATGCTTCCAAGCTCTTTTGTTCTGCCCTAAGGGATGGAAAGCTGCTCTTAATACAAGAAAACAAAGCCCTTCACTGCCACTACCAACAAAAAAAAAGCTGAAATGCTTATGAACACTTTGCTCCAGGCGCTGTGGCAGTAAGGAAAAATCATTGCAACCATCACAAGACTTGGCAACACCAGAGCCATGCCAGCAGAGCGCTCTTCCCCATTACTGTAAATCACAGGCTGAGCCCAGTTTGTTGTGAAACATCCAATTGTGGCTCCTTGAATACGATAAATAAAACCACTGTCCCTCGGTGCACTTGACTAGCGTTTGTGGAAGCGAGGGGAAAATTCACACTTCTGCCCAGGGTCAGGACAGAGGCCAGCTGATGCTTCAACGTAGCTCAATGGGGACAATTCACAAAGAATTGCTGCAAATAAATACGGGATTTTCTATGCCTCCATCCCCATTTGCACAATTGCTACAGCTGAGACAACCACTTTATTCATTTTAAGCATTGCAGTATCAAGTATTTTGAGACTGGGCTAGGGCTCATTTTGAGTTGGGTTTTGGGGTTTTTTTTTCCCGGTAGCAATGTCCACACTTGGACCAAAGCCGAACACACACTCCATCAAAGCAAATCTGAAGTGGTCCCTGGGCTGGGGTGATGGTGAGGCAGGTCACGGTGGGTAACATTCACCTTAAGCCAAAGAACCGAGAGCCCATATTACAGCTACCAGCCCTTGAACGCGTGCCCTCCGTGCTGCAGAGCCCTGCTTCAGCCCAGCGAGGATGGCATTGCTCAAGCCTTTCCTCTGGGAATACTTCAACAGGCAAATTTAAAACTCAGCTTCTGCAAGCTATCAGCCACCGGCCCTCGTGCCAGGAAAACTCGCACGGACGCTAATGGGAAGAGGACACAACCAGGGAGCAGAGCTGTGTGGGTTTAGATCAAACCGCGTATTTCATAGGATTGCTCCTACCCCGCTGTTGCTTTGCCTCTATTTTCTGCCACGCAGAGACCCGGCGGAGGGGCAGCGTGATGGAGCCAGAGCCGAAACAGCTCTGTAAATAAGACCAGCTCTGAAACCTGCCAAGCAATCCTCAAATACGGCAGGCAGTATACCACAGGGCTCATTTCCTACAGGGCTTGGCCAGAAACATTCCAAAAGAATCGATTTGAAGCCCTCTTCTTACTTAGAGCCACTCTCCTTTTGTGCATACCAGATCAGCTGAATATTTATAGGAAAAGTTGGAGGTCAGACCAGTTCATTCACCGCTCCGGCCCCCTTGGCCGGCTTTCCGGCGGCCAGGTCGCCAGCTGGTAGGTAGCACCTCTCCCTGCCGCACCGGGAGTGCAGCATCCTCTGAGCACCAGCTGGCTTTCGGGGACACCGGCGGTGAGAGACCCACAGTCAACCAAGTCGGTCTGACCCCCAGAGTCACTGAGCTGGAATTAAAATGGGCCCTCGCATGGTGATATTTAGGCTGAGCTTTACTTCACAGGGGATAAAATCCATATTTTAAATCCTTTTCTTCTTCCCCGTCTCTTTTCTCTGTCCCATCAGCTTCACAGCTCAAAGTCCACTTTGATATGATTGCTCCCACCAAGCCATAAGGGCCAGAACCCCTTATACAAATCTATACAATAAGCCCTACATCTTCATCAATAGGTCTCTCCTGGAAATAAGCTTAAACTTCACATAAGATGAGGAAAAGCCAAGTGGTTAAGGGCAGCCTGTTTGCTCCACCAGCTCCATTGAGCAGATGAGAAAAAGCATCTAATTAGCTAAATTTATTAATATGCTGGGGTGTTTTTTTTTTTTTCAGAGAGGATACGGCTACATTATAGAGGTGAAACATGACTTTTGATGATCAAGCAAGCAGTGATTAAATAAGGTTAATCCTCATTTTATATGCTAATAGGATATTTATAATCTCAACTGCATATCCAATTTAGCTATTTTATTTTCTGTTGTTAAGAAAGTATTTCTTATTAGCGAAAGAGAATACCCCTACGTTCACTGCAGATGCTATTTTAATTGGGCTCAAGTGCATTGTGTGTAATTAGTCCACTTCTCTAATATTTCATCTATAATTACACCATGAACAATGTGCTTAAATTTCAGAAAGGCTGCCAGTTTGGTTTTGTTTTTGGTTGTTTTTTTTTTTTTTTAAATAAAACTGCTAATTAATTGGTGACTCTTCCCACGGACGAACGATTCATATTCTAGCCCAGCCCCAGGGCTCTCAAAGGACTGTCTTTTCAGAAGTTTGAACACCTTGTTCTGACACACCGCCTCTGATCCAATCAACATGAAAGCACCCACACCACCCACCTGGCTTTACCAGGACCACCATTACAAACCTCCTCCCGAGGTACCGTGGGGCAGGCGTGACTTCAGTAGCAATTTTAGACAATGCCGGCTATTGAGAATGACCAAAGAGAATGAAACAACTGGATGTCGTTTCATCTCACCCACCTAATAAATTATCTCCGCCATTTTAGAGGGGACAGCGATGTGGCAGATTGGGGAGGGCTCCCATTCTCCATCACAGTGGCCCGGCTCCATAACAGAGAAAAGAGAAAGAAACAGCAACGAACACAGTGCAGGTGAACGTGTTGTGATCCTATCCAGCAGGACTAAAAGGTCAGCTCTAAAATACATCCTCCTGAAAATGTCAGGACAAGGTGCTGCTCAGAGGCTGGAGATCAAGCTGAGCTCTCTTGGAGGAAGGTAGCATAATGTGCGAGACAGTGCATGGGGGATACGTTTCCCTCTGTAAAATACCTGCATTAATTTCACTGGCTGCACACTGTGCTACCAAGCTTAGTGTCTTTCATGGAAGATCAAATGGAAAACTGAGGATACAGCACTAGGACACAACATTGGCCCTAAAAGTAGAAGAATCTTCCCCTTGCCACACTTTCGCTTCCCCTAAATAGCAGCAAACCACTGGGCAACAAACACACGTGCATGTATTTTGATATATATGCACAAAGTCATACCTGCTCACCTCAGGCGTGAAGGATCTTCATCTCGTGCTCCTCAGACAACCATTTTGTAAACGCTGTTTCACAGCTTTGCTCAGACTTTCCTTCTGGCAGAGCAACTCTACCTCAGGTAGCCCCAATCCAGACCAGTATTAGTAGGGAAACCGCAGCGACCTCGAGGTTACCTGTCCTACTGCTGCCCCAGCAAACTGTCACCACTGCCCATGTCCGTCCTTGGTTAGCCCATCGCGGGGCTTGCAGTCAAAGGGGCCTCGTTACTGCCAGTGTCTAACGATTTATGATAACCACATAGAAAGTCCTAGAACGAAACAGAAGACACCCAAGATTAGCCTTCCTCCCTTCGCCTCTCTAAAAACAATCTCAATTTAAGGAGGAAAAAAAAATATTGAATCACACAGAAGACCCTTGCCCAAGAGGACAGAAACCTCCCTTGCCTTTTCATGGTTCCCATCCCAGAAGTTAAACATTTTCATGGGCAGGGGAGTAGGCAACTGAGCTGGCAGGATAAGCAGGAAAAGGGAAGCGCCTTCACCACTCTGAAAGCCTTTTGACACGTGAAGGAATGTGGTGGGCCAACACATCCCCAGGAAAAAGCAAGGGTGAGGAAGAGGCAAAGCCATGCTCTCTGGCACTGGAGACCATGGCAAGTAGGGGACACCATGTTGCAGGCGTGCTCGCATGCCCTCCTTCCCAAAGCACCACTGTAAAGAGCCAGCACTTTGGTTTCAGGCATTTCTTCTCCCCGGGGGGTATGAAATCCTAGCTATTATTTGGGGAAGGGTGACTTCTTTTTCCCCAAAAAGCCTGACCTCTTCCCATCTGCTGGGGAAAACCAAATTGCTACCAATCTGGCTCTGATGTGAACTAGCTCCTTCTGCCTAGAAGTTTATTTTTCAAAACAAGCGTGCCTGCAAAACACTGTTTATTTAAAACGCAGTATAAATGCCAGTAACCCAACATGCACAGGGAACAGCACCCGGAGGTCTCCCGCTTAGCACTTGAGAGCTATTAAGTAAATCAGGGGAAAATTCCTCAGGAAATGATGGGGTTAGGCCTGATGGGCATCCCCATGTGATTAAATACAGCTTAATGAGGTCACGGGTGACAGATTTGGGTGCAGAACTGTTTAAACAGAGTGAGAAAAAGAAAAAAAGAAAAAAAAAAATAGATGTTCATAGCACACAAGGGATGGGAATCAAGGCTGGTTGTGTTATCCCATGGTGCAAAAACACCCCARAAAGGGTGGTCTTTGTCCTGACAAGTGCCCACTCAAACAGCAAGGCAAGAGGGGATGGGGAACTGCAACAAAACAGATGAGAAAGGGGGAGGAACAAGCTCACCTTGRCCAAGACAGAAAAAGTGGTAGCTAAAAAGTAAACAATTTAAGCGTTCTGGAATTTATTTCTTTTTAATTCAGAAAACAACAGGAAAAACATGATGATGTGGTTTCAGAGGCCAGAAGGGACTGAAAAAAGCATTAAATTCCAGCACACACGAGCTTTTCACATCCTTCCTTAACAACTTATACTATTGAGCAAACATTACAGGGGCTCTCAGCTAGGAATGGTTTGGACAGTGTCATGAGTCAAGGATGGCCCAGCACCACTTTGATTTCTTAGAGGTTAAAGAGGAGGATTTAGGTCACAATGCTTTATTTCCACCCCACCCCCTCAACATCTCTAATAGAAAATGGTTGCCTTGATTGAAGGAGCTAAATTCTGCTGTCACTCTGCAGGACTGCAGGATAATTACATTGACTTCATGCTAGCACTTCAGTTTTGCTGATACGTCTGTCAAGGACAGGAGGGGATTCTTGGTGTCTCGTGGCCCCTGGAGCACTTGCTCAAGTAACCCTTCAACATTCACACGAGAGGGTCTTCTTACACCCCCCATGACTGAATCGCCAGAGAAAGAGGGTCCTGGCTGGCATCCCACCAGCAATGGGGCTTCTTTGTGGAGTGATGAAAGGGAATTTTTGCCTTCATCAGCCTTAGTTGATGGCCAAAAAGACTTTCCGTTGTGCTCTGTTGGCCAAGAGTGACCCACTGTTCCTTCCCAAATAGTAAATGGATGCCTACAGGTTTTCATGTGTGGTCAACAATGATGCAATATACCCTCCCAGCTGGCAGCAGCCCCCTTTCTCTATTTATTGTGCTATATTATTAGTCATACAATTCACCTGGTAGAGTGACTTGCATTCACTTGTGAAGAATGAAGATTTTACCAGTTGACTATTTTTTTAAAAAACTAAAACCCGTATTAGTAGGAAAGGGAAAGGCCAAAGGGAAATTATTGCTATTTTAGACAGCAGCATAAATTTTCTTCCTATTTTTAACCTAGCTTTTAATTTAATAAGTTTTATGACCCTTATATTAAGTACATATGTTTTACAAGACATTGTGTCCCTTGAGTCACCCTGAATTTGCTCTACTACAGCAGAGTTAAATGAATGAATACTGTGTTTCTGATTTCAGCTCACCCCTTATTTGATCCTTATATAGTCAATAAACCTTCGTAGAAGCATGGAGCAACTGAATTAAGCAGTGTGCCAAAGCTGTGTTTGGGAACTCTCTGTTAGTCTTTAAAAGGGAATTAGTAAATTGCTATTCTCTTATTTGGAACCTACTACACCACTGCCAGCTTTCCCATGTTGTTTACAAGCAATAAGTGGTGATACCAATAAGAGTCTTGAAGTTATATATTACCGATTTAATTTTCCATATGATAATTTAGAAGGGGGGTCAAGTTTGTCTTTGTGCCTCCCAGCCTCCAAAACTTAACTGATTTTTTTTCTTTTGCTCTCYAGAAACTTGGAAGAGCAAAAGGCATTTAATCAGCCCTGCACAGGTTACGGACTATTCCCAAACAGATGCAGTTTTGGAAGGAAAATGGGAGATCTTTTCAGAATRTAAACATTTAAACAAAGGCCAACCCTGCTTTCCCAATGTAAGTAATCCTTTTACCAAAATTGGGTCATATGGGTTAGTAGGTGACTGCAGAATCATGCCAAAAGAATTTAATGCCTGTTACAAATGGAATATAAACAAATTGGAAGATCAATCGAATTACCTGGAGTAGATCCCTTTACAAAACTAAGACCTCCCTCATACTCAGCCCCTGTAGAGAAAATAGACATGCACCAAGATTATTCTTGTTTGGGCGCATTTACACTGTTTGTTTAAGTAATTAACCAGGGCAGCTTTTCACAACAGGTTTGCAATAGTGGCAAAACACAAAGATTAGAAAGGAATAGTTGATATTTGCTCCACAGTGGGAAGCATGACTTATTGATTGGCTTTGTATCAGCCTAGCGTTCCTTTTTAATATAATAAGATTAGTTTAGAAGGGTGTTTTATAAATCGGGTGGTTCTAATTTGATTTGAGTACTGGCTCTTAGTGACTTGCCAAAGTTCAGTAAATATGCAGAGTAGAGTATATGCACTTTATCTTTGTGTATTAGCTATGACATAAACACAGAGGGGAAAAGTCAAATTTTATACATCAGAAAATGGGTTTGTTGCCAGACATTGTAACATTGCGTATTTAATTTAACTGATGTATGTTAAAATGGGAAACCAAATTCAATGAGCTGTTTGTTTCTTTCTACAAATACACTTACATCAATGACCTCTGAGGACACGACCTTAAAATGCAACTAGATGTTTAAAAGAACCTCAAAGATCTATATAAGACATTAATGTTTGTGTCAGAGGGCAGTATACAAGCATGTATATGCTCAGATGTCTATATGTCGACTGCTATATTTTTTTATTGTTACAGGAAACCAGCCAAAGTCCCAAACAGGAAAATTATCAGCTCTTTTTTTTTTTTTTTTTGGCATGGTCCTGTTTAAGACTAAAGGCATGACCTTAAGTTAGAACATATTTTAGCCCTATTCAGTAACCATTTTGGCACCTTGTGCGTGTTTTTAAACTCTAACCCTTCTTGGGGAGCGTCAGGCCCCCGCAGAGACCCGCAGCAGTCAGGCACGGTGCATGGAGGTGTGCAGCCCTGTGTTTGAGGATTGGTATGGGGCTCCTAACAAAAAGAAGGAATGACCATGTTAGMCAGGCATGGGGAACTCCTGGTCACCTCTCCAGGGACAAACTGATGTCAAGTTCTGCTGTCTGTCAGGATTAAGTGCCTGTTTGCTTTTTCACTAACATGTGGTTTGAGAACAAAGCAGCTCAAATCTCCTCCATTCTTAACAAAGCATCTCAAATTGCTGAGTAAAATTCCTTAATCCCCCCGTCTTAATCTGAAAACACCAACGCCACATGGTAACACTGAGGTCTCTTTTTGTCCRCCATAGAGAACCATTGACATCGATCCTTGATTTGGAGCTAACTTTTTCTGCAGCAGCCTATTATCAGAGGGAAACCCCAGGTGCGTTGTTCTCAGAGCGGGTCTGTCCAAGTAATTTTTCTTCCTTATGTTTTCATTCCAAATGAGAAACTAAATAAATACAAGGCAAGAAGAGAACAAACTGGCATAGTTTTTCACCTCCATAAACATGGGTGGTAAAACGTAAGGGGAGCTTTTCCGTCATGAGAACCACGAGGAGGGATGCACCAGCTATTTGCCTGTTGTTGACTGCATGTTCCAGAGGTCAGGCTAGAAGACACAGCAGCTTCAAGTTAACTGCAACATGCACTGCCACCAGTACCAGCAAGAGAACTGTGTCTAGAAAGTAAGAAAGCAAAACACCTGATCTGAAGAGGATTGTGGTGTTGTAACCTGGCACAATAAAGTAGTCTAAACACCGGGTGGCTTGACCACAATGCATATCTATATTCTTACACAAAACTCAGCTCTCATCATGGCCAGTATTTTCCCGCTATCATTTAATCAACAACGGGAACCAAAATCAAGTCCTAACTTCTGCTAGAAAAGTTATAGAAATTACTACTTACTTGCTCTTCAACCATTCCTCCTGCTATTACTGCTGCTCTCCTACCACCTTCTTTTCCTACTGTATTGCCAGTGTCAGTTTTAATTGCCCTGTCCCAACTTAAGTCAGTGGGAAAAACACAGCCCCAAGGGGGTGAGATCAAAAGTCTGCCTGGCCAGCAGTAATCAAAAATGGTTGGCCAGGGAAGAGCAGAAGTGTAGGACAGCAGCAACACTTTCCCCATGCACTCTGCCAGTCCACCCTCTCTGTGGGAGATGAGATACGGGCAAAGTTCTCCTTAAGGCCAGTCAAAGACGCAGAAGTTCTCCACATAAAACTCAGGAAGRTGGGGAAAACAAGAGGTAGTTTTCACTTTAGTAGACTTTATTCCTTTTCTTCTTGCTGATTTCAACCAATTCCTTTGAGGTTTAGCTGTAGAGGTCCAAGAGTTGAATTGTATGCAATATTACCTAGTCCTACTTTGATCTATATTTGCCAAAAATTAGTTTGTRGTCTGTGTTCTCCTCCATTTCTGACCTCGGCAATGTGCGTGCCTTCATTCAAGCTTTGCTTCCTGGAAGAGCTCTGGARGATCCAGAGTAGCCCCTCTAATCAGGGCCAGGTCAGCAGCAGAGTCAGGACTTTTATCCTAAAAGCCATAAGGGYTCCATAAGGAGCAGCAACTGACTCCCTGTGAGGAAACTTCTAACACGCTTTCTTCCTCCCATCATCAAGTAAGACACCAAGAGCAGCTTCAGAAGGTCTGGCCATGAAAAATAACTCAAGGTTTATAACCAGCAGTAGTCAGCTGGAAAGCATAACTCATTGCTAGGTTGTTTACGCACAGCTGGAGCAGACTGGTGTGGAACAGAGCGTGCAGGGCAGGTGGGCACGTACGCAATATTCATTCCTACACACCCTTCCAGCTGACTGTTTGAGGTAGAACAGAAGATATCATCAAGGTCATAACCTTCAAGATGCCAAGGGTAGAGGCTGCAAATACAGCAAGAAAACCACTATCAAGGCTACTCTGTTTGGGAAAAGAACATGTAAACTATCGCAGCCCCRTGCTGCAAAGCTTGGTCATGTAAGAGGTTTTCTAGGCATAAGAGACGGCTCTTGAGACTGGAGATGCAAAAGCTGTAGAGTATTTTCCCCACCCATCACATCTCCAAAAAACATWGCTTAAACTGCCTCAAGAGGTTTCCAGCTTTCCTACTTGCAGGAAACAGCAAGTTAAAAAAAATGCTTAAAGYCTCTGAGGAAAAAAAAATGTGGATACCTATGTCCACCAAAGACACTAGAAAAAGTCCCTGCAATTCTTTCTTGGCAAGGATAAAGCCTGAGAATCTAATTTCTTGAATTAAGTTATAACAGTGACTTTGCAGGCAGACAGAAAGAGTCCGGGACCGCCTTTTCCACAGAAAAATCGCAAATGGGGAGTTAGAGAGTAACATC
The DNA here is from genome assembly GCA_030449065.1 of Oceanodroma leucorhoa. Lineage (NCBI taxonomy): Eukaryota > Metazoa > Chordata > Aves > Procellariiformes > Oceanodroma > Oceanodroma leucorhoa. The sequence goes on along the minus strand of JASVER010000152.1, from coordinate 1,061,968 downwards.
ATCTCTGATGCTACCCTGAAGAGGTGGCTGCAAATAAAGCTGTAAGGTTAAAAAGCAGAGAGCAAGGTGCATACGCACACATGGAACTCAGGGACTGGAATGGATGGGAGCCGACAGAGCTCGGAGAGGACCAAAGACCCYTTAGTACGGATGGGGATGACTGATCTCACACAGAGTCAGCACAGGTCAAAGTCTTGAAAAAAAGCCAGATTATTAGGGAACAGAATCCTCCAGAAAGATTTCCACATTGCTCCTGCAGGCAAGGAGTCTGCACACTTGAACCGCGAGCTAATGGCAGGACTTCATCAAACCACTCCCGCAGAAGTGTTAAGACACTCAAAGCACAACTCGTTAGCCAAAATTCYTCCACACCAAGGTGGAAAATGAGCCTTGAAAGACATACCCACAAAGCAGACATTTCTCAGCYGATGACGAACAGGCAGCCGTTGCTGCTGTATGCCGCTCTTAACCCGAGTGATAATAGCTACCGGCCTGAAGAACTAGTTAGCTCTCATTTATATCAGTGGAAAGCAGTGTCTCCACCGAAGTCAATATAGTTTCACTGGGGTAAGTGAGATCAAATTAGGCTCGATGTCCACAGACCTGAGTGTATTACTTGCCTTAGGGCAGGGGAATGAGAACAAAGGGCTCATATGTTGGTATCTGTGTTTGGTCTGTAAAGTATTGCTCTCTCTTGCCCACCACATCTTTCAGCAACGGGCTATGTGGAGTCATACGATTAAAAAGTCATTTMTGTTCAAGATTCCCACATCTCTGATGTATGCCTTGTCACACCAGAAGATTTTAGCTCTACACCAGAGAGATTCAAGCACCGTGAAAAGATGGCTACCAGCAAAAATCACTCCGAGGTGAAAAAGGAGAGGAGACAGACATACACCGAGCAACCTGGAGATGTTACAAGAGCTCCATCAGAGCTGGCTCTGGGTACAAGCAAAGCAGGTAGCTACCTAAAATAACAGGGAGACAAAGGCACAGGAGCATTTCCCCAGGTGTCCTTCCCCCTGCATGGCAGCAAAGCCTGGCTGATGGCCCCATTGGTGGCAACTGAACCASGAGCTAATGGCAGGACTTCATCAAACCACTCCCGCAGAACTGTTAAGACACTCAAAACACAACTCGTTAGCCAAAATTCCTCCACACCAAGGTGGAAAGTGC
>JASVER010000152.1:1018084-1060222 GCA_030449065.1 Oceanodroma leucorhoa | reverse complement strand
GGGTAGTCAGGCATTGGAACAGGCTGCCCAGGGAAGTGGTGGAGTCACCATCACTGGAGGCGTTCAAAAAACGTGTGGATGTGGCGCTTCAGGACATGGTTTAGTGGGCATGGGTGCTGGGTTGATGGTTGGACTGAATGATCTTAAAGGTCTTTCCCAACCTTAATGATTCTATGATTCTATAACTGGAGTCAGGGATGTAAAGCACCACCCTTCAAAGCCACCTCCAGAACTCATTGGTAGCCACAAGCATCAAAGGTTTTCTGTTTGCAGTGCTCCAACCTGGAGTGTAAAACATCCTGGGGGATGCTTGTGCTGGAGGCAGAGTCCCAGGAAGAGGCTGGTGAGCCTGGAAGAGGACCACCACCTCCCGCAGGGACCTTGGTACCTGGCCTTTCTGCTGCAGCCAGCTGGTTGCCTGCTTCTATTTTTCCTCCCATTCTGCGTTTTACATGCCTATCATCACACCATCCCCACCAGCTTCGGGGCAAAGCACATAGGTGAACTTGTAACTAGGAACGCACACACGCACAAACATGCACCCCTTTTGTCAGCCGTAGCGTTTTATAGCCCATGGGTGAGTAATAAGCCAGGGCTCGGTATCTGCCTCATGGTATGATATAACTTTCAATCATGTTAATTAAATTAATATGGCCCATGCTAATGAAAACCACAAAATACTATTTTGGTGTCCATGAGCACATACATTTTGATAATATCAATTTGTCATTCTGATGTTCCTTTCTACACCAAATACTAGTAATGTAAACATATCTAACAACGCTTTCATCATAACAAAGGAAATTCTGCATCAGCACCAGACTGAATGCAGACAGACTTGTATAAGCAGCAAACTCCAGAAATATTCAGCCATACTAGGGCTCACCAAGTCTTCTACAAATGCTCCTCCTATCTAATCTTTATAGTCCTCTTCTAAGGTATATTTTTGCCTCATGTTTTGTTTTAGGTTGGGRGTTTTTTTATTATTATTATTATTCTTTCCCTGCGTGATTAGCCATCCAGGAAATGTTTAAATTACAAAATYATAAGGTTTAAAAGATTTATAGATCAAATTATATTAACCTAATGCAATAGGCCAGCCATACGGAAATTAGAAGTCTTTATATTATATTTTGGTTATTAAATTGCTCCCTTTATACTGTTTAGTTTGTTTGTAACAGCAAGGTTTTGCTGTCTGATGTCAGAACCCGCAGAGTAACCAAGCAAAAACAAATGACTTAGTCCTTGGTTCAAAGAAATAATAGGTTACTAGCATAATTAATTTTATGTTTAATTACTGCAGAATGAAACAATTCAACAATATCCAATCAATCCTCGGAATGACAGAACAGAAGGTCAGCAGTTGCTAAGTCAATTGTTTTGAAAGAGAAATTTATGTCAGGTTCTCTTTTATGTGCTGGAGAAAGAAATTGGATAAAAGTGGTCAAGCAAACGTTAATTAATTGTATAAATGTAATCCTGTTGTCATGCAAAAAATCACAGAGACTCCAGGCACGGCRTTCAAAACACCGGGTATGCATCAGYCRAGAACATCTAGAAATGGCGTCCTCAAAACAATAATAATGAAAGGAAGGAGAGTAAACAGCAATGTTTGAAAACCAGATTGGTTTTCAAACTGGCATTCAGAAACACATTTGTATGAGCTGACAGGCTCAGGCCAGTGCCTATAGAGACAGGTCTACATCACCACTAAGTCTGACCCTGCTTGGGTCCTTGGTGGCAAATCTCAGAGGTGGCTGCTTCTGCCCTCCCTGACTTGCCTCAGATTAGAGAGCCAAGCCATCTAAAAGGGAATTTCATGTAAACCAAAGGCCCCATACAAGTTAATGGGGTTCAGAATTGCCAACTCCTATGATTATTTTTCTCTCAGCCTCCAGGTATTCAGCAAGGTTTTATTTTCCTGCAGCACTAGCTTTTAGAGTTACATGATTACACATTCCCATTTCACCTTGAAATATCCGTTCCTGCTCCCTCACTCCCAGGAAAGTTTTGCATTTCAGAGGCCTCACCTGCAGTTTCCATCGTTTTTCCGAGTATTGCTGATTAGATGTATTCAAGATCAGGATTGCCTGGTGGGCTTAGCCATCCTCTGACGCAAAGTGTCATTTTCTCTCTACCACTCTCCTCTTCAAGCCTTGCTGACGGCACCAGAGGCCACTATCATCCCCTGCTTCTTCCTTTAAAACCAACTTATGAAACAATCTTTAACCAGCCTATTATCTTTTTATGCTGGGGGAAGACCTGGTGGCCTAGTCATTAGTGCCATAACTGGACCTGGTTACGAGGTCCATGAAAGTTTGCTGCGTTGGCTCTGATGTCTTGTCAAGGCAGGTCTGTACCAGCATCTGGTGTTCCTTACTCTAGCTTTTGTTGCACTAATGGTGTGACCCCAGCTTGTTGGTAATTAGGGCAACAGAAGCATTAGAAATCATTGACCCATTTGTCACCATGCCATATTTACTTCCGTTCTCTCAGCCTCTTTTAATACTTTTTTGTGCAAAATCCAGGTGAGTAGTTGTCCGCATGCAGAGCACAGGAGCACCAGGCTCTCTGCCTGTAGAAGATCTTCTTCAGCCCATAGGCCAAGGACAAGTTACCACTGGCACGCAGGGAAGGATGGTGCTTTATTGTTGAGTGTGGAAGTTCAGATGGAATCTTGCATGTAAACCAAACCAAGCTGCATTATGAACAATTTTGTCTCCTATAATGGGAGGCAACCCCAGGGCTTTCTGGATAGCCCAGCCTTGAGCTATCCAGCTGGCAAAAGACATTYGAATGTGCAACCAGTGCATTGTGAAGATGATCCTTCCAGCAGCTCTGCAATGCTTTGAGAGCTTCTTTCTCAGGCACTTAGCTGATACCGAAAAAGGGGCACAGTTAATGCCAATCTCCATCTTGCTCCAGCTCAGCCCAATTTGATGATGGGAAACCAGACAGATAGGGAAGGAGGTGTGAATGATGAGCTCTGCAGCATCACACTGGCATTCCTAAGCCTCATTCAGGGTTTTGCTCTTATTTTTCCATGGGAGATGCCAAAACATTTCCAGATTAAGGAAATATACAGCTGTATACTTGTTTTAAATGTATATATTATAGGAGGACCCAAAAGATGGCAACAAGTGGGAAGAGTACGCCATCCAAGAGCCCTGGCATGGACCCTTGTGATGTTACTATGGTTACGCATGGTAAACAACGCTACGGAAAAAGTTACTGAGCTTGAGCAGGGGCTGATTTTTAAATCTTAGCAGGGCAACCAGTTTAAACTTCTGAGACGCAAATGCTTTAATGGTGTAATGGCAATATGAAGGCCTACACASTTCCCTTCTTTTAACGGTAACTTTGCAAGAGGCTGAACGCAACTGCTTTCTGTACAGAAGGATGCTTAACACAAAAGGCAAAGGCATTGAAAACAATAGTTTCAAAATGTGCTCCTAGAGAGGTTATTTTACGGTTTTGCTAGGCTCAAGTTTGGACCGATGGTGCCAGCATTACTAATCTTTGAAATGAGAGGGTTTACATTGGGAGTGTTGACTTAACCTTAGCTATAGCAGGAAAAAAAAAGAGTACGAGAAGATGGAAATGTATATTTTTGGAAATAGATTTCATTCTGACAACCCTATAACAAACAAGTGAAATTTTAATACTGTGCTTCRGTGAAAAATGAGCTGCTGAATAAACACCAGACTAATTCATAAAGAGCAAACTCAGCCTGTTTAATATTTCTCGAACTGTCGCAAAAATTCCATTGATCACTAGTGATGCTGTAAATAGAAAATTCCTGCCATTTTCAAAGGAGCCAGGAGAATCTCATTGGGGTTTGCCTATCAAACTCTTAGACACTTTTGAAGCTCCCAGGCTAAAACATAATAAATCAAATATGAAATCGTATAGTGTTGGGCTGAGTTGGAACCTATGATTATGTGGTCTATTCCTGGGATTGTTTTATTTTTTGTGGAGTATTTTATTTCTACTTAATTACCATGTCCTCCACCAAAAAGTCAAACATCTTTCCCTTGATCAATCAGATATTTGGTTAGAAGTGCACAAATACTTCAAATATTAGCGATTAGACTGTTCTCCAGTTTAGTACCGAAGTACGATATTGCATTTTGCTTCTCGGAAGGGAAAACTAAATCCATGTCATGCCCAACATTAAAATAAAATGTCATACTCCTGGGGCTGGGTCCTCCCTCCCTGCCCCATGCTGTTCTTTGTGATTTCTTAGGCAGTTATGAAAACAGCAAGATATCAGATATTCTGCATTAAGTACATCCTAAGGCAAAAGATCAAATGGATATTCAATAAGCATTTATATAACCCTGAAAGGTGAGGATCCTTCACAGTATTTTTCTGATTTTTTTTTTTTTTTGTCAAAGAACTTCTTTTTCCTTGAACAGTTTCAAGCTGATAAATTTTGCCCATTTTCCCTAGTGTCAGTCCTACTTCTTTCCTAGCCAAGAAGTACTGAGGCTGCTCAGCACCCCAAAAAAATAAAAAAATCAAGAGCTCCTTGGGCTAAGGACAAAAATTGAGCAGCATGTTTCATATTTTAAACTAAAGCACCTTTGTTTCTTCCGCCCAGCAGCCCTGCCCCTAAACCTGAACCCACCGTCCCACGGCACCAGACAAGCTCGGACCTGCAGTTTACCACTCGGGCTACCGGCAGTGGCTCCTTGCTGGTGAAAAGCCGGCTTTATTCCTCTGCTCTCCCTCTGTTTAAAGCAAGCCACTTCCCACCACCGTGCCCGCGATCCCATCTTTCTCTAGCACAAAATACTCTGCGAACTATTTAATTTGTAAGCCAGGCGGGCTATCGTGGGTACCTWGCCTGGGGGTAAAATACCAATAAAGTCAAGGTAGCTTTGGCAAGGGGAGCGGTTCACTTAGATTAGCATCTCGAGTTCAGGCTGGTGGGGGAGTTTGGGATAATTTCACGTTAGGCAGAGTTAAAACCCAGGCTGTCCGGTCGCAGTGCTATTTTAACCCAAGCTAACATCTTTCCCACACTCCTCCCTTGTAGCACAGGCATGCTTTCAACTGACAAGCTCTCCCTCACTACAACTTTTTATTCCTGTCCTTTCATTTGTCCTCTTCTTCCCAGAAAACGCTCTGGGACATAACATCTGTCCTTTCCCCCCCTTTTATTTTATTATTTTTTTAAAAAAGGAAAAATACATCATTTTCAGCTGGCCCAGAAGCCAATGCCCCTCACTTGCCTCCGTTCTTTCCCCCAAATCCCACACTCAAATACTAAAAGCATCCTTCTACAGCTTTGTAAAACAAAGAAGGAAAGAAGCGGATGATGTAGATGTCTGACCCAGCCTTGCACACAAAAAAGCCCTCGCCATGCTACTTTAAGTCAACTTTTTGCACTGAGAAACAACACAGCTGTGACTTAACCCAGGCTGCAGCAGACTTTCTCATTTTAAAATGTTGCCTCCTGGAAYCACTCAAAACTTTTGCTTCCTTCTCCATATGCAAACAAGGGCGAATCTCTTAACACAAATGTTAAAAAGATTTGCGTATTTACAGTTCAGAGCTGCCCTGTTAATTCCTTTGAAATGCAGGCGCATCAAGCCCCCCGAGCCGCTCCCAAAGCCAGTCGGGCTGTGCTTCCCATCGCTCACCCAAGAGCCTTATTCTGAACCCCTGTAAGAGCTGATGTAAGCATAATTTATACTACTTCAGAGCTGGATCCATTTGTTCAGGATCATGTATGTTAAATTCTTTCACTCTCACTCTACCCAACCCGAAGGTTTGCATAGGTCAGGGAGCAAATCTTTTTGTTAACAACCCTTTTTCTATACACTCACATAGCCAAAAACTAAATAAATATGTATGTACACACACACATTCATGTTATAAAGTTCTCACAGCTCATGTGTAAGTTTTTTCCCTCCTTTCCCTTTCAAAGGATGAGAAAAGTTTATTTTAACGCAGGTCTCTCAGTCTTCAGCACCATACTTCAGAGTGATAGGTCAGCACGCCTCGGTTTAAGTTTATGAACTGACAGCCCACTTTCAATGACAAAAGAAAATGTAACCTAGGCTGGTTTTCAACCACTGATTGTCAGATCCCATGTTCAATATGTCATATGGAGTACACTTCATTAAGGACTGAATTACTTTACTTGTAACACGAGCTAAATTAAAGTCAATGTCAGGCTGCATAAATCACCAATTTAAATGTATCACTAAGTGCATTGAAACAGTCATCACCACCCTGTGCCCTAAAATAACCCAAAAATCTGGGCTTCATTTTTGTACGTTGTAAGGATGACAGATAGGAGATTTTTTGTTCTTYGCTAGGGCTCACAATTTTACTGTCAGAAGCTATTGAACTTTTAAGGAATAGCAATGGCCCGGTAACACCTCTCATCAGACGATGTATTTCATGGTGCCGTGAATTCAGAGCTCACAAGGAACAGACCCAGAGCATCCATCAGGCTGTCATAGGAGTCCTTCSTTATACTGACGGGGTGGAAATTTGGTATCCCGTCTGTTTGAGGAAGGGCATGGGAAGGGACAATCCTGGGAACACTTGCGCAGTCAGCAGGGCAGTCCCCCTTGGGTCAGCCCCGGGACGACACGACTCAAGTCAATGGGGTATCACAGGATTTAGGCAGACAGTTTTCCCACCAAGATATTTTTCTATTACCAGAGGTGGAAAAAGCGGTATGAAAAGGAAATAGTTGGTAGGAAAAAATGCACCAGTGCCTCATCTGCAAAAATCCAGGACATAACTCTCTCCTCTCGCAGCAGTTTTATTCCCGTTGGTTAAGGTATCACTTTTTCTCTGCACTGAGCTGAGAACAGATTTAAGTCTCCTAGACACGCTCTGAAATTTTAGGGAAGGCACTGGCTGGCCAGAGCCATGGAAGATGTTTCCAGATGACAATGGGTGGCAGAAATAATTAGCACGAAGGGCCAATTCTTCACGCCCATTGCCCAAGTCGGGAAAACGCCTCTGAAGTCCGAGAAAATACATCAGTGTAAGGCTGGTGAACGCAAGTGAAGAATTAGACTCTAAATTGCTTCTTCACATTTATTCCAGCTGCTTGAACAGTGGATTAACTTCTGTTAAATAAGTAAACTAAATTTACTTATTAAAAAGTAAATAAGACTTGTCTGTTCTTTTCAATAGATCTTTCATATGTTTTTAACTTGAGAGGAAGATGAGAAGTGAAATAGTGAAGAGGCGTTTCTCTGCTGGTCTGCTTGCCATCTGGATCTCTCTAGGGCCTGGCATCTGCAGGATAGGAAGGAAAAAAAATCAAAGTATTCCTGGAAGGAAGAAGAGGCTGCTACCTAGTAGACAAATGGGAGAGAGAAACCCGGAATTGAAGAGAAGGGAGAAGGGGAAATGTGAAACTCATTTATTTAGCCTCCTCGTGCAGATTTCTTAGCATGCCCCTTAACTTTCTGATCTCTTTGTTTTCTTGAGTATGATGATTTTCATGCCTTCTATTCTTTTTTCCTCACATTTTAGTTTGATGTTCATTCTCCACAAGCTTCCTGCATATGTCAGCATGAAACAATAGGCTCTCATTACACTTGGCTTCTTTCATCTCCTTCAGACACTGACCTACATTTGTTCTGTTTTTGTCAGCGTGGAAACATTTTCCCGGATCAGTTTGTTAAAAAAAATAAAATAAATCACATGTTCCATATTACCAACCGTGTTCTGTTGTCTAGGGTATTTACTCTGGATGGTCTTGCAAAGTGATTTCAATTAAATTAAGAAGTYCTGTGGTACTAAGATACCTGGTTGGAGTTGAAGCTTTACACTCATTGGAAGGGAAGTGTTAGCAGGGCATGGGAAATCATACCTCAGTAACCATCAGCTCATGCGCTGTCATTGCAGGATTAGTCAAAAAACACGTGCATCACTAGTGTGGTGGGAGTGAGACCTCACCATGTGCATGTCATGACCAAGCCCGTGGCAAGTTACAAGACAAATCTCTTCCGCTCCGCTGTTGCATGCCCTCGTTTCACACTGATGGGTTGCTCATGTGCTGATCTGATAACACAGCACCATTCCGGTCATTCTTATTTTTCCAGACAACTTGGCCAATTTTCCCAAAGAAAGTGGCGATGGGTTGGTTCCAGTCTGCCCAGTGTAGGAGGAAGGTAAGAAGCGTGGAGTCAGTGTTAAGAGGGTGGGAGACATCCTCTGCCCAGTAACCTGGGGAAGTCCAAGCAACATTGGTGCATATTCTAGATCCAGCCCAGCACCTCCATGTGTGCAGTCCTATTAGAACTTCCACACCACATTGCAGAAGCTGCTGACTAAGTAGGAAGTATTTCTGTCCGTATTTTAACTGCAGAAGAGTTGCTCAGTACAGCTATGCTCCCAACTTCTTATATCTGTGTTCTAGCCTAGGGATCTTAAGAATTCACAGCATCTGCAACTTAACTGTTGACTTTTGGAGCAGTGATCCCACCCAGGCACCATCAAATACAGAACCAGGATCAAGATGCCTTTCCCGCCAGGCACTCGTGGACACCTACGCAAATATCTCAAGCCTCTTTCTCTGAGAAAATGTAAAAAACTCAAGAAAATGAAGACAAAACATGAGCAGTTGCACAAAAGCCAGTGTCTAGTCATACTAACCACATGCTTTGTTACACTYACCATGCAAAACGGCAGATGCAGCAGGTTTCATCCCGGCACTTTCAAACAGCAACCCAAATAAATACAGTGCTGATGCATAAAGAACTAGAATTTTGGTAACGTGGTTTGGCAAAGCGATCCTGACAATCTGTCATCTGGAAACATGTCACGTTTGACCTTGGTCTCATAAACCAGGGGCTAAGCATACTTCAACCCATCCTAGTTTGTGGGAATGCCTGTAGCATAAGTATTGCACTGTCCTCCTGAAGACGATAATTTTTAAAATACTATTTTTTAGTTTTCTGCTCTTTGGTCCAAGGGAAAAAAAGCACAATGATTGAATATTTATAGAAGGGCAAAGCCAAACCAGCTACAACTCRAATGTTCAGGCAGCCTCAGCTGCCAGGTGGGCATGTGTACAGCTTAAAAACGCCAAACCAACARAATTTGCCTGCCCAAATGCTTAGTTTCAGGACCACACAGTTCGGCATGCGAGGCAAGCTCCTGTGTCWCTCTAAGACGTAGCAGAGCTGTGCTGTTGGACAAAGCCAGCATGAAAGCTGGTAGCAGATAGGCGCAACTATTCTTGCCACGTGGCATGTTCAACCAAACTACCCTTAACGSGACTGGCTTGCACCTGAAGCATCGCTAAAATAGGGCTCCTGACACGCATCTGATGGCACCTTTGCAGGCAGGGCATTGGGCAGAATGCTAAAGACAGCTAGACAAATCCTACCAGCCCATGAGCTCCCAAGCACAGATCTGAGGAGCCCTAGGGAGAAAAAGGCGGTAGAAAGGGGCTGCAAAACATAGACCTTCTTCTGGGTGTGAACCACAACACAGGCACCCCATGTTCAAAAGGTCAAGGCTGCTGCTGACCCTAAGGAGCACTGTTTTGCAGGCACTGAAATACAAACCACTGTCCTCTGCTGCCTGGCACGCTCTCTGCAATAAGGCACTAGCAGTCCCACCACATCGCATGGACTTCTCTGCTACCTCGGGACAGGAGCAAACATAGCCATGCAGTACAGGTTTGACCCCTGTAACCGTCTATCACTCTAAGATGGAACAACCTCAGGAAAGAGATTTCTCAACTAATTAGTCATCATAGCAAGCTCAGTAACTGGGCATTTAAAAAAAAAAAAAAAAAAAAGTATGTTCCCCTTTGATTACAGAAGGCACTTCAGGAGCCATATTCTGACATTTCCTGATTTCAGCTCCTATTAAAAGCAGCCTGAAAAGTGACCATTTAAGCTTTCCAGCTCCAGACAAAAATATATTCTTTGGAGAGACTTCAACTCTTTTTCCATTTAAGCGCACAGAAAGATGACATACTTACTCATGAATGATGGTAGGCCAAAGGGGTCTTTAAAATCCTAAATCACCGGACATATCAAATAAAGTTTTAATACTAACTTAGGTGGAACATGGAAGATAGAGTGGCTTGTTCCTCTCTGCAAAAGCTTTGCACTACCAGCCAGGAGCCATAAAGCAACTTCAACAGGCAAGGTCAGAATTTTCCTCACATGGGAAGACCTCATGCGTGGTATGAAGACCGCCTTTGAAAAAACACATACCACCCTGAGATGTCCTTTATGCAGCCTCACGCATGCCAAGTCACACATGCCATTGAACGCACATAAGAAACAACATGCGGGGAGACTTCTGGCATACTGGAGGAGACAGGTATTTTGGAAAAGACTCACAGATGTGTCCCCACAAAACAGTAGACCTCTGACACACACTCTTCCCCTTATAATGATGATAAACCCAAAATAACAACTATCTGAAGACTTACTGTTCTTAACTCAAATCCCCCCACCCTTACCCTAAACATGGGAAAGATTGGGTCCCAGTGAGGACCTTCTTACTCTGGCTTGTCTCCATGTGCAACAGATTTAGTGCCTCAGCCAGAAACCACAACTCTCAATGCTCTTGCCCCACACCGAGCTCCTGACAAGTACTGTAGACTTTTTATAACTGATTAGGAGATTATTTTGGCTGGCCTTGCACTTGCATAGGTGATTCCTAATGAATGCATAGTGCTTTGGTATACGATGCCAGCTACAAGCTCTTTATTAGCATTTATTGGTATTAGGTAACGTTTTGAATTGATGGGACAAACCATTCCTAACCCCAAAGGACTCTTGCGAGCTTTATAAAATATTTATGTAGAGGAACCACTGTACTGAAGTTCACAATGACGTCTTTCCTTGTCCTAAGCAGGTGAAAGCCAGCAGGCAGACACCTCAGCACATATACATCCTATGTAAAAATGGTTTGCAAAAATAAACCCAAGTAACTAATGACAACTTGATGGGCTTCAACTGGAGGAAACRACATGGTTGTTGAGAAATGTGGGGTGAGGTCAGAGGACTGTCTTAGCCACGCCAAGGTGGTGTTCACAAGGAGGAGGTTGCCTGTATGTGAGCAAGGACCAGATGCAAACACAAATGGCAGTGATGASAAGCACAGAGGAGAGTCTCACCTTCACCACCAGACAAATGCATGGTCTCCCAGCCCAAGCTGGCACAAAGATAATCACAAACAAGCCCACATCTAGGATGAACARATATTTGCTTTTGGTGACTAGCTCTGCTAGAACAAGGTTTCCATGCTTTTGSGAGGTTGCTTTGCCAAGAGGCCCTTTACAACTCAAAGGCTTCAGTGGATGGCAAGTAATTTTGCASAGCATCTTGGCCATCTCTGCTGCTGGTACTCAGCCATTCCTCATTACGTTGCCTGCAGATATTAAAAGATGTGCCAGCCCAGCCACCTGAGGAGAGGGAAACAAGAAGCATGCCTGTCAGTGCAGCTCTGCTCCAGATAAGGATATAGGGATTATCAGGTTCAGCTGAATCCCTCAGCAACACCTGAGATGTAAACCTCAATTCCTATTAATAGTCACTCTAGGTCTGTCTCTTCTATCTTCCATTTTCCCTCCTCTTAACCTCCTGCCTAATAAAGGTCAGGGTTGCTCAGCTATGGAAAAATGCTCTCTTGCAAGTCCTTGATTGGAGGCAAGCTAAGACAACAGGCCAGGTATAGAGTGGTACAAAGGAGCAAGATTTACATGTGCTGAGCATCTGGTCTGATTCTTTTAAAGCCCACAACAAGCAAAAATATTGCAAACTGATTTTCCAGCAAGTGAGCTGTAAACATCAGAAGCTGCATTTTCTTATCTTTTGCMCTTTTTAGTTTCTCCCCTCTATCTTCCTTATTTGTGTACGTTTGTATTTTTTATTCCTTTGGCCTTAAGAACAAACAGGATGGGACTTTAACAATAAAGCTTCGGAGCTGCTACTGAGAACTAGCTCCTTCTTTCACAGCAAGCTCATTTAATACCATCTGAGAGAGTGACAAGCAGGAGATTCCCTGCCCCGCCCCCYCTTAAAGGACTCTACAGCTAAAGCAGAATAAAGAAAAAAGGACCAAAGTAAAGATGCATTCAGTATTAACACTCGAACTGCAGTATTCTTTCATTTGGTTGCCTTAAAAAGGGACATGCTGTACATTCAGCTACACAAAAAAATTATGCAAGGATTTCTATGCTTTGTTCGATTGAATCATAGAAAGCTTAAGGCTACTCTGTACAGGCTCAGAAGCCCAGGACTTCACTGCACCCTGGAGCAGAGAAGCCCATTTCGGATGGGCTTCAATGGAAATGAAGCACACAGGCTGCACCCATACCATGCTGGGACATCAGAGRGGCAGGGCTGCTTCCCAACCTCAGCACCCCCATCCTGGGGTTTTATGCCCACCAAGCAGAGCCTGTGCAATCAAATCAGTGCAGAGCACCCCACCAGCCCAGCTCACAACTTGGCATCTTAAAACCACCACAAAAGTGGAGGAGGGAGAGCTGTATTTTGCCTCCTGCTCCTTCTGTTGCTAGAAAGGGCCAAGACATCTTACACCATCTCAGCAAGGACCATCAGAGGCATGTGCTGCCAGAGCCTCAACCCACCACCTCATCATCCCTTTCCTGGATGGAGGTGGAAGAGGGCAAATGATGCCCCTTTCCATAAGTGGAAACATCTTTTTGACTAGAGCCACCATGGAAATACACACTCTTCCCAGAAGGTGTTGCTGCATCTCAAACTGAATGCGAAGCAGCCAAGGACTTCCATTTCTACACTAGTATCCAAAAATTTGTTGTGGTTTTTTTTTTTTTTTAAAAAAAAAAAAGGACACAGAAAGAACAGGCCAGCCCAGACCTCAGGGGCCAGTCCCTCAGCTGGTGTGAATTAGTCAAGCTCCTTCAATACAATTAGAATCATTTACTCCCACTGAAAAGCTACTTTAGAAAAATGGAAGACTAAAAAGCCAGTATCAGGGTCCAGATTTCAAATCCTCTCACCAGCCAGATTTCCAGATGGTATCAATCTGCCTGGACAACCCAGAAAGCCTAACTAGAGAGATCTAGACCCCTATTTCAATGCTTTGGATGGTGGTTCAGCACAGGGAAGAACCTGACCTCTCTTTTCTTCTCCATCTGATTAGAACAAGACTAAGGCATTTTGCTATTGCTACAGTTTCAAGACAGTGACCMAAATTAAAACAGTATCTAATTTTAATTAATGGGCTCCTGTCATCAGCCTCTTCCGCTCTCCTCCTCTACGATAGTGGCRTCGAAGAAAATTGCCAAATCTAGCGCAAAGGCTGACAACCTCCACAAAAAGGTCTTTGTATGCAAAGCTTTAAGAGGAAGCACAACTCAGGACCCACCAAAAAAATCCACTACCAAAAAAAGACATCTGCATGTTTTTCCAAGTGTTTTGCTTGGTCTGAATGGGTTTATTTTTCCTGCAGTGCTGTGAGCGTGGTGCTGACTGTCTCGCAGCGAGAGCCCAGCTAAGGCGACTGCCAGCACGTCATAAAGAAATCGGGTAACGGGGGGAATGGGTCCACGAAGCAGGGGAGCTCATCCATCTTCAGCTGAGAACTCCCTTCAAGACCAGCCCTTTCTGCGACTGCCAGCTACTTGACTTCTCCCAACGCCCTTTCTTCCTGACAGACAAGACCACACAGGATCTAACCTGCAGATCGTGCTATCTCGACAAAGGCCAGCACCAGATGTTTTGGAAGATGATGCAGACAAACAAACAGGAAAAGCCCTATGATGGGCAGATAGGGGATAATCTAATCTCTCCCAAACAGCTCTTCACCTTAACCCCAAAACTCACCTCCTGCTTTAAGCTGGTTTATTCCAGTTCAGTGGTTACTTTCTCAAGAAAAATGACTGTGTAGGCATCATTGCAGAACAGCAGAAGTAGCACCTAGAAACCACCTGGGAGGGACAGAAACACCTGAAGAGGTTTGATGCTTAACTTCCACTGACATGTGAACATTGTTCCGCAGTCACTTGGACCAGTTTAAAAGAGGTGTTTAATTTCTACCAGCAAGGGAAGTAATTCAATCAGCTGAGAGCTTTCACATCTGCTGCYGGAGTCCCTGAAGTCAGGAGGACCAAAGCCACAGCACACAGCCACCAGCCCTGCTATTAAGTTATGCAAAGTGCTATTCACTACGGCCCTTCCACGGAGGAGTCTTTCCTTAGGTAAACCACACAGCAATGCTTCATTATCAAGCACAAACCTATTTACATATTTTAAAGCACATTGGGAGGTCGTTTCCTGACAAAACAAAGACGTTTTAAGGCATATTTGCTGTCTGTGTTTCCGCATGTTAGGAAAAATTTTGATTACAAGCGGTAATTAATTGATCACATACAGCGTGCGTGCTTTGGAATTACTGTGAATGAAATTGCATTGAAAACATCCTAACAAGGACATCCCCAAATATTTGAAAACAGACAGAACTGCAAAATGAATGCTGAATGTCATTCAAAGCTGATAATAACCATCATTCAATGCCAGTAAACAAATAAACAAAACCTTTTGGGCTAACAATTATTGAAAGAGTTTTAAATTGCTGATTACTATCGTAATATCTGTAATGGAGAACAGCTGAATTTTTGCATGCTATGGAGAGCTTGCTGAAGTAGCAAGGACCATTTTGTATATGACTGATTTACATTCCTTTGTGGTGCCTTGGTACATATATCTCGGGAAGAAATCAAAACTATATGCCCGCACCTAATGGGAAACATAAAAGCAAAGGTCTGTCAATGTTGTGAACTTTTTCTTTTTTTTTCAGTAGCCAAGGGATAAACCCATATTTCTCTATGTCATCTTTCTGAAACACTGATATTCCAGTCCACRTTAACTTAACAGAAAATTCCCAAAGGTAAATGGAAACTAACTTTCTCCGAAACAAACAAAAAAACAAATTACACCAAAACAAAGAAATCCCCAGAGGGGTGAAACGATGAGGGATGCTGCTTGACAGCTGGCAACCAAAGCAACCACTTCAAACACCAATAACTCTCTCCCAAGAGCTGGAAGAAGGTTTATGCTCACAACATAGGGGAGAACCTGGTTCTCAGGCCTCCTCTGCCTTGGACACGCTTTCCTTCCCYTGGGAAAGAGAGAGCAACTGGGAGAGCAGTCACGGGACACGTGAGGCACAGGCCATGTAGGGGTTTGTTTGGGGCAGCTGAGATGGCAGCAAACCCCCAGAGCTGGTGGGAATAGCTCTGGGATATTGGCCTCTCTGAACCACTTAGGGCACCAAGACCCCAAACTCCTACCCCTGATGAAAGGGAAGAGAAAGGCCATAGAAATAGTCTAACAGATGTGGAAAGAAGCAAGAAGCCASAGGGAACAGAAGCTCCACAGTCCCTTACTCCTTAGTGGCAGCACTGCACTGTCTTAGGGTCGCATTTGCAAGCTCAGCCCTGGCAGGACTGCAAGATAGGATACATGTGGTAAAGATCAGGGTCAGGGCTGCAGGCAAAGGGATCATTTATTGCCAGCAACTGGGAGCAGTCATCTCCCTCGGTCCCAGTGCCCAGCTATTCATGGAGGAGCACTTGGACCTGCCCTACCACAGGCACCAGGTTTCATTTCACCTACACTGCTATACAGCATGACATTTAGAGGTCTAAGATCATAGTCTCAGGCAGAGAGTGACAGAGTTTAAAGGATGAAACAAAGTCATATCCTCACCTTCTTACTTGGAGCTCTCCTGTCCAGCAGGATTTCTGCAGAGCCAGCAAGATAGTACCACACAGGAAGGAAAAATCACTGATTAATCCCCTATTTYCTCCCRTTTGCTTTGCTCTCACCTCTGCTTYGGATCAGTCCTTGCTGAGATCAACCATAACTTACAACCCTATAGAAATAATTCCAGAAACAAAGAGAGAAACTTCCAGCCTGAAGTCACGATAGAACAAGCTTACAAAGAGCTTAAACTAGATGCTTCCAGCTCGGCTGGGCTTGATGAACATCACCTGATGGTAATTCAGGAGTTAGCTGTGGCCATCTCTCCAAGGTTAATCTGAGACCTTATGGAGGACAGGTGAAGGTCTTTGGGGGGTTTGTTTCTCAGTCTGTTTGTTTGTTTGTTTTCTTTTTTAAAGAGCTGGGGTATTCTAGACCAGCAATTTAACCTGCTAGAAAAAAAAAAAAATCCAGAGCAAGTAAATAATTTGAAAATAATGTAGAAGATAACAAGGAAATGTGGACTAGCCAATACAGACTTTTCCCAAGAACAAATATTACCAGACTAACAGAATTTCCTCCTATGATAGCATAACAGCCTGTACGGAAAGAGCAATAAGTATCACATACCATGACTTCAGTAAACTGTTTCTTATGATATTCTTGCAAGCAAATCAGGAAAACATGGTCTTGATAGAACTATTTTGGGCTAAGTGCAAAATGATTTCTTAAAGCCATTCCCAGAAAGATGTTCTCTACGATTCCCAGTAGCAATGGCAAAAGTGTTCTCCAGCATCAGTCCTGGTCCTGGCCACTATTTCCATAAGGGCTCCAGCTATGGGATAGAATATGTTTATTAAATTTGCAGAGGGGACCAGGCGGGGAGGGACTGTAAGGACAGGATTAGAACTCAAAACTGGAGAAATGACTTGAAGAAAATATGACAAAATTCAGCGAGGGCAAATGAAAGGCTTTGCACTTTGGCATGGAAGACCCCAGGATCCCCTTCCTTCAGGGTAAATCCCTGATTTTAACCCTACCGTCTCCCAAGAAATCTCTTAAGCCCCTGTGGGTTAGGACATCTTGAAGCACTTTGGCATGGAAGACCCCAGGATCCCCTTCCTTCAGGGTAAATCCCTGATTTTAACCCTACCGTCTCCCAAGAAATCTCTTAAGCCCCTGTGGGTTAGGACATCTTGAACAAGGGGCTTTGCACTTTGGCATGGAAGACCCCAGGATCCCCTTCTTCCAGGGTAAATCCCTGATTTTAACCCTACCATCTCCCAAGAAATCTCTTAAGCCCCTGTGKGTTAGGACATCTTGAACAAGGGGCTCACCCTTCTACAGCAATAATTTAGGGGTTACCAAGTAAACAAAACCAAGCCAAAAAAGCCCCGACTTCAATCCCAATGGTGTGGAAGCAAGGAGGAAAATATTAATGTACTTAAAGAAAAAACAAAAAAGCTCCTAGTCTCTTCCCAGCGTTTTCGACCATCTGGTGTACGCTAATTCCCACTCAGCTGCTTGGCCCCATGGACCTGCCTTGATCTCCCTGTGTCACTGGGGCTCCAAAACCCACCTGGCAGCGGTGTTTGGTGGGGTCATCYTCCTTCCCTCTTCAATGAGGGCAGGAGGAGACTTGCTGTTCACCAGGAATGATGCCTTATCACTGCTCCCTGGGATTTAAGAGTATGTTTATTATGTGTGTACAAAATCTAGGCTCTGCTCGGTCGGGGCCCGCGGGGTTGGTGCTTCCTGGTAGATGGAGACATACCCCAGTCCCTCCGGGTAGGTTTCCTTTGTAGAGCAGGCAAGAGGTAGACTTGTGGCAAACAGCATTACCCGTAAGTAATTTTCCCTTACTTTATATAAGCAAATGCCTTTGATATACAACAATCCCCGACGTGTTCAGGTTACATGCTTATTTTAAGATCTTTTGTTTACTTTATGATCTTCATAGGTCATTGACATCCCATTTAGCTCTGGTGACCCTGTTTATACAATCGCAATATACATTAAAAAGCGTTCCTTTGGATAACATTAACATTCTTGATCTTAATCCATCACATGGGCTAACAATAGCTCCAGCTCAGATGTGTACGTAACTGTTAAAAGCTTTAATGTAGAATCCAATACACATATCGAGTGGGAGAGGCCTGATCAAACAGATTGGCTTTCTTTTTTCCATTCTAAGTGGTAGAGGATCCAGAACTATGTAAACTCTCACGAAATGCACTGCAGGACCCCTCCAGCCACCACTAAGTGCAATTAGATTCCCTGGAAAACGCGTTTTTTTCTCCCCCCCCCGCCCTTCTCCAGCACGTGACGCTGTTGCTGGAGCAGTAAACTACAACCACCTCCAGGAGCTTCAGTTCCTGCTGTTCTCCCACTTGCTGAAAACCCAAGTCAGTGCTGACCTGGCATTTAACGAGCTCTYCTAGCAGAGGAGCAAAAGTTGCCTGACATTACCCTGAGGGCTGCAATTTCCCYTGCCTGATGGGCCAGGAGCGCCTACCGGCAAATTCAGCAGGAAGCTATGTTGCCTGCTATGTATTTATTAACTCGTCTGACATTTCTCCACTCCCGCTTGCCATATCCCACACCTTTGGTGGGGACGCCTGGAAGGCTACTGTGGGATCTGAGGTGTGAGCAAGCTCTGGGCTTCCCCTAATGTTGCCACGTCCGAAAGACCAAAAAAGTAAAAAAATGTCCTCCCATCCCCTGAAAAGCTGTGGCCAGCTCCAATGAATGGGTGCTCAGTGATGGGAGGTCATTGGTACGTGCTGAGTAGTTTCTACAGAAACCAGCAAGTCCATAGGAAAATCAGCCAGGATGGCTTAAAACCACCCAGAGAACAAACATGGTCTTCTTGAATGCCGAAGCAGTGGTGGACCTTGGGTGGTATCGTGGCAGCAGTGTCAAGCTGCGAAACTGGGAAAGACCATGACAAAGGAGAGTTAGATATTTTTTCTTTTACTGGGCTTGGTGAAGATAACACAACATATCGATACACTGTGGGAAGAGCACACCATTCACTAAAAATTCTGCGCTTTTTTTTGCAATGTTTGGGTCTAACTGGGTTTAGAGGGATGGAGTCCAAACAGGACCATGCAAACCAGCCTTCAGTCCTCTCTGTTTTTTTGGTCTAGTCCAGGAATGCCTACTTCTGTGTAGGTGAAGAACTGGACCTGGTGACTTCCCAAGGTCTCCTGCAGCAACACTTGCCATGACTTCTGCAACACTGCTTCTGCAGTAGCTCCTATCATTTGAGAAATATCCACCTTATAAACACAATGAAAGTCACAAAACGTGGCWGTATCTAGGATGGGATGATCCTTCTTTTTGCCTTTCTTTTTTTCCTTTCCTCCATAGGTTCAAAAAATGACATTTTGGCAGGCATGTTAATGTCTTTTGGGCTCAGCCCATATTTCCCAGGAGACCGGGTTCAGTTGCAGGGTAAAAGAAAAAAAGTACTAATAAAACATCTGACACAGTTGCCATGACACACCAAAGGCAGGATGAATACGCTGAAGAGGACATGCCACATGAGGAGAAAGGAGAGCAGGAGGCCACGAGAGCGGCGGCGAGAGCCAGGCGACACGTCCTTGGGTCAGATGGTCACCGCAACAGCTCCAGCACCTTTGAGCTGTGCCAGCTGTCCCACCGCCAGACCCTCTGTCATGTCATTGATTCCTGGGGAATAGGAGCAAGGTTTGGGAAATTCGGGGTGAGGGCTTACTGCAGGAGCTGGGCTGCAGAGGGGCAGAGCACCCCCAGCGTCTTTGCAACTCCCATCTAGCAATGAGCAGCACCCCTAAAAATGAGTTCCCAGGTCAGGAAAGCAAACGGGTAAATRATATCACTACCGACCAGTGGTGATATCATCTGGTTTGCTTAAATATGGGTAGTTTCGCTTCCTGGTTTTAAGTGGTTGGCATGTCAGCACTGTGCTTGGACAGAGCCATGCAAACTCCAGCGCTGTGATGCATTTTAGGCACAAAGGTCTTCCTCCTTATAAATGACCAGTTATTTTTTTTTCTACCTTATTTGTTGGTTTTATAAGTCTGTGGTTCTTCTGCATACAAACTAAAGCCTTGTTCAAGTTACACAGTATCAAAGTCCTAATTAAAATAAGACCTCTAATTCAAAGAAGAAAAAAGAAAGAAATACCCATTAAAATTCTAAGTGAGCAAAAAGTGAGTAAAGCAAATTCTTCCATCCCTGACTTTAAAAAGTAAACTTGCATCTAGTCAGAACCATAGACTTCAAACCATAAGTGAACAAGCGACTGCAAAAGGGCAAATTTTTACAATTYGGCAGGAGGCAGCTTTGCTCAGTGACAGGGTGCCGAGGCACGGGGACACGGGCGCRGGTGTCTGTCTGTGTACACCGTGTCCAAGGGTCAGCTCTGCATGGATGTATGAGTGCAGAGACAGCGGTGCTGGTCCCTGGGGTGCGCTTCAGCAATGCCTCCCTATTCCCAGCTGCCAATACCCCTCCAATTTGCCAAGCCATTTGGGACCAGATGTGCTTAATTTATTTGCTCATTCCCTCAGATGGACAACTTACAGGATGTGTGTTGTCGTCTGTCCTAGAGCAAACTGAGACCCAAGTTTTGCAAGGGGCAAACTCCCCTGAATTTGGGCACAGGATGTTTTTTTGCAGCTGATAATGCATCAAGAAGCAACAGAGCTAAAACCCCACCTCCTCACTGGAAGGACCAGGTTGCCAATAGGGTTAAGCATGGCGTTGGACATCTCTTTCTAGCACAGTCGTAGAGGCAGGCTTCAGCACACATTTCAGGAGCTACACCGATGTGCCCGTGGGAGTCAGGAATAGGGGTGAAGCGAGAGGACAACTGTCGAGTCCCGCAATTTCGCTCCAGAAATGACAAGGTTTTCCTGATGTCCACAGAGAGGTTCAGGTTTCAGCAAACACGGAGCTTAAAAGCAGCCTCTGTGGGATRGGAAACGAACCTGCTGCTTTGGCTTTGCCAAAACCACATTTTAAAATGCTACAAACTGATTTCACGCAGCTCTCTTCAACACCTTTGAGCTGCCTGAACCACGATATTATTTAAGATCCTTCTCCCCCCCGCTTTGTGGGCAAGTACCACCAAACAAAATAAACAACCCAACGTTGAATGGTCCCCCCTGCTTCACACAAGAAAGGAAGAGCAGCAAATCACCGCAGTGTCTGGCTCCTACTCTCTGGTAAGCTCTGGGGCGGTTTTACTGACAGCACCTTTCCCAAGGAAGGTGTGAACAGCGATGGAAGAGCTCTTTATAAATCTGGAGAGTCACTCCCCCTGAGTCCATCCCCTCAGCGAGCCGAGCTCTCCAAAATACCCACTTCTATTTCCAGCCACGTGGCTCAGCAGCTACGGATAAACTCAGCTGCACCTCGAGAAAGGACAGTTTTGAAGCGAGCGAATATTCTCCAAGATGTTTTCAGCTGGCAAAACAAAGCTACAGGAAAAGCCGGAGAGCSGCGCAGCAGTTTTTGGCTATCATTTCAGATATTTATACTGGAATGCGATTGTTATCGCTTCCATCCTAGCTTCTCCTTCTGCTCGCTCCTACGGGGAATAGCATTAGGATGGCACTGCACTGTACTGCCATAATAATGAAGATGTCACTAATCTACCATTTAGACTTCATTGCCTATAAAACAGGAGGAGGAAATGGGCTGCAAGCATGATAAGGAGCAAACCCTGGTTTGAACACAAATACACTTATCTGGAGCGGGGAAGGAGAAATTAAAGACAATCGGCTGAGAGCATCTTTCCAGCTATCGGGCATTGCAATGAATGTGYGGGATGGTCCCAGGACCACCAGCTGCAGGAGCAGACCCTGATGGCCCAGAAGTTGGCCAGGTTGGACATGTCTGTGATCTTTCAGTGCTTAGCAAGGAGTTCTTAGCAGTACTCAGCTAAGAACTGGGGGAAGTACTGTAACTCAGTACATTACGTTTCTTCACAAATCTGTCAATTTTTGCTACTAAGGCCCTCTAATACTTCTGAGGTCCCAATTAAGTAAATTAGTGTAGTGRGTATTTAAATCTTAGCCTGTGCTCAAAGCCCTGGTTGAACAGAGACGACGTCCTAAAATTAGACTTTACCAGAGGATGTGGGTACYCCTATTAGGGGAAGGGATAGATGCATAAGAACTAGGATTCACACCAAAGCCGGTTCAGCCCTATCTCCTGATGAGGGAGAGAGAGGGAGGGAGAGAAAACTCAACCCTCAGGTCTCGCTCAGGTCAAGCCTCAAGCTCAAATCTAGGAGATGGCAAAGAATTGGTTTCAAGTCTCTGTTGCAACTGATATTAAACTGCCTGTACAGGGAGAAACAATTGCATCAGAAAAGACCAAGATCCACATAYCTAAATGTTCAGCAGCCTCCAGGTTAGGATATTCACCTGGAAAGTAGGAGACATGGATTAAAACCACTGCTCTCAATCAGAGAGGGTCTGAGAAGACCTCTGACCGTGGGACTRCTGAAGCCGAGCCCAAGCCCCAACGTCCACCCGCCTTGGACTCCACAAGTAAAGCCCGCTCTCAATGGCTTTTGAGAGCTGGCCAGCACCCCAGGGTGCTCAGAGTGGGAGGCCCTACCCTCTACGTCACCTTGGAGGTGTGCTCCAAGAATAAAACACCCTCGCAAAAACCTCCAGAGTATTTCCTGAAGCTCCCCAGAACTTGCCAAATTTCCTCAAGATTTTCCAGGGATCCCAAATTCACCCATGCTGTTCGAGCCTAGGAGTGTGAAATCTTGTTTTCCAGTTCTTTGCTCAAATTTAATGAACCATCCCCTGTGTAACCTCCCTTGGAGAACATTTTGAAGCCCCATGTACTTCCCTCCCCCTCCACGGCCAACACAGCTAGCATCTGGCAAGAACCCCAGCGTTGATCTTTCCAAACTGGGTTGCAAGTACTTGGTAAGTACTACTCAGACACAAGCTACGCCGGACTCTTCTAGAGGAAAAGACACCAAGAGAGGTCAGAAGTATGGCAAGGGCATCTTTCCTACTGCTTCTTGGAGAGGCAATCGCTAGAGAGCAATTTGAGCCCAATCTGGACCGCTATTTGGGATGAAGAGCCTCCAGGAACCTCAACGAATCTGCCCCTAAAATAATGCTCCATTTTCCCCCTAACTACTACTGACTGATTAAATGAACCTCAGCATACAGCAGGTCTCTGCTGCTGTTGTTATTTTCTGCGTTACTGTTTTTTTGGATAAGATATACTTAGGGAAAACACTAGAGATCTCAATTAAGCAGCTGGGTGACTTATAAATATATATTTATGTTTGAAGCCTAAGTGGCCATTGGCTTCCCTACTGTTTTACTTAGCTAACAAAACAACTCTATCAAAGTAAGTATTATTCCAAAACCCAACTTCCTGCGCAGAATGCTCCCATGTGCTCCATCAGTCTGCTTCTCTGATGAACTACATCGTTTCTTATAAACTGTCCATGGCCCATAAATTTCCAAGCATAAAGGCTATTACTGTGCTGTGCAAATCTGCTGAGAATTTTATCCTTATAACTTCATTTCGTTCGGGCACAAATGAGTTTGGTAAGAAAGTTAATCTGCAAACTTTTCCCTCCCCCCCACCCCCCCCGTATTCTGCTTTTAGGCTTATTTTGATAATTCCTTGATTTACTTTTGAGGTGGGCTTTGTTTTGRCTGATTTCAGTTGGACTGCCTCTGCTTCAAATTGTCTGTCTTTAACTCAGGAAAAAAATGTCTCAAGTGTTCCTTTCCCCAAAAGCTTAAAAGCAAAATTCACAATAAATGATGGATGAAAATAGAGCCAATTGAGTTTTGGGCCACCTAGTAGATAAATATTGCAAATCTACTCTGTTTTGTGATCCGAATAGAAGACCCCTGCATATATTCAGGTATTGGGAGCGATAATTACTTTAAAGAAAATCTTTTTTCCCTTTCTGGCCCAAGCCACAGGATGGTGGGAAACTGAGGATTTTGTGTGTGTGTGTGCATGCAGATGAAAACCTCTTATGAATGTTTTGCTCATTTTTAGCTCTCACAATTGCCTGTTTACGTTAGGACTCCTGTTGTCACATGGAGCGGACAGATCTTCAAACAAATTGTAGTCTCCCTGTCCACCAAGCAGAAAAATGACTGGATTTTGCCGTCAGGTGCAGCATGAGGCTTGTGCTTCCCCTGGCTTAATTCCAATTTCTATAACAATACAAATTAAACTTGCTCAAGGCCATCAGAGAGGTAGGGGGAAAAARGATGAAATAAGCCGTAACTCTCATGGCTTTCTTCCTCCAAGCCCCCAAATCAGTCAATCACAAGCAGTATGGAAAAAGATAATGGGAATGGGGACGTTTTGATATCTTGATTCTGGAGACTTCTTGACTACTTTGTACTAATTTCATTATGCTCAATTTAAGGGGCTTTTTATTGATAGGTACCCCAGGAAATATGACTTGGAAACAGTGTGCTACCTTGGGATATCACCAACCATTTGACATTGGGGAACTAAAACAAAAACAGATGCTTTAGGAAATAAGCAGCTTGAATATATCACTCATAAACCAATTAAAACTTTCTGTAGCAAGTTGACATTTCCCATGAAGCAAGCAATGGGAGTAAACGCAAATCAGTTGGCTGCGAGCTACAGAGCAATTCCCAGCCACAGATTTTTTTTTTTTTTTTTTTTTTTTTTTACTGCTTTGAAAATGATTCTTGGGTTTAAAAAAAGAAAGGTGTGATAAAAAAGCAGTCTCACCTTGTCACTCTCGAACCCAGAATCTGTCTTTTCACCTTCACACTTCCATTCATTGCTCATTAAGCAAACAGCGAGATATTCCCACTATTGTTCGTCTCTTTAGCAGAGAGTCTCAGCAATTTCAGGTCCAAGTATGCTCCAAAATAAGGCATGAAAATCGTTTCTGTTTGTTTCAGGTATCTAGTTAGAAATAGTTTGCAGGTTCTTGAGAGTACGGGGGGRAAAATGAACAGTTTGGGGGTTTGTTTTCTTATTTTAAGCTTTTTAAAATTTCGCCCTTTATTGCTTTTTTTTTTTTCAGGATGCTTTTTTTTTAAAATTTTATTTTGCAGAGCCAAGCAAAAACATCTAAGCACATGCTTAACTTTAAGCATTAAAAAGTCAATGGGATTTAAGCATGTGTTTAAAGGCAAACATATGCTTTAGAGCTCTGCTGAATAGGAATGGTTTATTGAATCAAGGCTATAGACAGGTTAATAAAATGGGTTAATATACGCAATCTGGAAACAAAAATTATACAACATGTTTCTGGAATATTAGCGTTATAAGCATTGCCTCATTCTAGCTCAATTCCCTAAATTACTATTGGATTTGTAATGTCCTTGACACTGTCTCTCTCATTTCTTGAAGAAATGCAGATTATTGTACTAGATTATAATCAGCTGGCTAACGTACAGTTTGAAGCTTATGATTTTATCCAGAGCAATTCGGAACAACACGATCTTACTTCAAAAGGAGTTTATTCACCAAAATTCATTTTCAAAGAAAATCTGCCGAATCTTTTCCACTGTCACATATCCATAATTCCCTCTGTATAAAYATTCACGTGCTGTGAATAAGACGTAGAAAACATTGTGTTATTTTTCAGTACTTACTCTAGAATTAGTTCCACAGAGGTGCTTATYGTATGACAAAAGATAAGAGTTTACACTCTCATCAAAGGTTTCTTTTAAATAGATCATAAAATCCATTGTGAATATTTAAGCCAAGAGTAATAACATGGTGTCATATACTCACACAGTATAATGCAGTAACACTCTGCATTTTGACATCTGCCCAGACAGATGTTTAGAACGAAGTTCCTCAGATTCTTTCTTCTTTTTTTTTTTTCTTTTTTTTTTAAGTTGCATGGAAAAAAATCTGGGAATCATCTTTTATATCGAAGCTACTTAGTACAATTTAACTGTCATCAGTTTAATTAATTTAAATGTAGACTAACTGTGGAAGCCAACAACTCACATAAGCCTTCCACACAAAAAAACAGGGGAAAAAAAAAGAAAAGCCTCCCAAAAYGTAGCCAGCAACATCCTGACCTCAGGAAGGCTATACATTTACGGGATGCACACAAAGCAAATATCTAAAATCCCACAATTTACCTGCATAACTTTCTGCTGTTATCCCATCATCTTTAGCACAACCCCAGCACCGACAGTCAACAGACGTTTTCCCACATAYTCCTTCAGAAGGACTACGCTAATTACTAGTTACTAATTATTTTGCCTGTAGCAACACCRCTGATAAATATCAACACATATATTTACTTGAAGTAGTTGCAGAGGGTTCTTTTTTTTATAACTCCACGTCTTGTGATTTCGGGGGTTTAGATCCATGTTGAAACGTGCACATGACCACATGCTGACTGCCAAATTCAGCGTAATGTAGAGCATGTTTCAGTGATAGTCCTTTAAACAAAGTTAGCTGGATTTTTTTAAGGGCTTGCTGGTTAGCTTATTTATTATGAAGATTTGTCAGGCAGCACAGTTAAGTTAATCAGTAACCAATAAAAGATTTAAGTTCAGAGATATAAACTGGTTGATTTATTGCTCACAAAGGTTTTTGGCTTCTCAACAGGAACTCATGAAAACATGTTGTTATGGTTACTTCGGAAACCAATACCTTTTTATACCCCACTAATATACAGGAATTTGAGAGAAGAACCTATGGTTCCCAGGTACATATCCAGTATTTTCTTTTTTTTTTTTTTTAATTTTTCCTTGTTTTTTGCTATACAAATATGTAGACTACCCAAAACTTGGATTGTTTTGAAATCCCTGCACCGACTCCAAGTTTTGGTTTACTGCTGCCATCAGGAGAGTCAGATCACTTTGCACATGTCCCCGCCTTGTTTATAATTTTTGCAATCTTCAACAAAAAACAATCTGACCGCATTGTTTTAAAAGCAAAAGTGCCAGCCAAAGGGTACTCACGGCAGCAATGTTGTTGCATTACAATCTTCTCTGGCATGTAAATCCGAAAGAAGAAAATCACAATGTCAAATACAGTTAAAACTGAATATAAACTGTCTTGCTGTCTTTTTTTTTTTTTTTTTTTATCCTACTGAACATGTCACCCAACTCACTTTGTGGCCGTTCTGGTAAATGTTATGCAAGTTTTTTTCCTCTAACTGTGGTCGTGATCATCTATATGCTGAGCACGCAGTTTAACATCATCGCAGGCTGGCTGGAATATGCATTGCATATTATTTTCCAAMAGGCCCATGCGATTGGCACCCCAGGGTCCAACGGAGCCACAGCCAAKTTTTCAAAAGCCACTATGGGCTCCACAGCCTTACTTCTGTGTTTCGGGGGGTATTTTTTAGGCACCTGAAATTGCACTTTTAGGTTTTAAGACCTTGCTGGGTTTTAGGGCTAGGACTGAAACTGGACCACAAGCACCTCTGTCCATCCTGCGTGCATCACTCAGCCCATCAAGATCTCAGTATCATCAAAAATCACTCTACTTTCCCTCCGAAAAACATCTCCCGGGCCGTTTAGATACATGTGAAGTTACGTGTCGGCCCAAACCGTTAACCAAACTSGCGCTCGGGTTTGTATTGAAAATGCAGGCTCTGCTTGCCGGCCCCTGCCGAGGCTTCGCGGAGGGGAAGGCGGCGCTGGACCCCGCGCACTGCTCTGGATTCAGCCTACACACCCGTTAGCTGTGTCACTCTGCATATAGATTACCAAATAAATGATGGTCAAGTGTGAATTGCAAGGTTAAAGATATTCTCTATCAAGGCGTTCTGATGACATCATCATAAACCCAGAGGGCAAAGCTCAGCTAGTTTATGATGTCACCAGAAGGCTTCTCCGGGTTGCTGCCATAGTTCATGGTCATTATTTTCCGTAACAGGAGGTGCGTATGCACCTACATCCCGGCAGGGCTCCGGTCCACATTAGCCTTCTTTTCATGGGTATATAGATTTTATTTGATTTTTGCATATATATGTTGCATATATGTMGTGTATGTGTTTTGCATATATATATAAATAAACATTTGCATCTATATTTYACATATAMATACAATTTGTGTGTGTGTCTATAGATGTACATAGTATATATACAACCTATTGGCAGCCAGTRCTCACTGCTGAGGCACAAGCCGGGGAAGCGGGGCTGGTACCCCAGGCTGGAAGAAGCACAGCGGGAGGGCAGAGGAATCTGGCCACCTCCCTGGGGAGCTGGAGCCCATACAGGATGCTCTTTTTTTTATTATTTTTATTTTATCATTATTATTATTATTATTTTGCAGGGGAGGCACAGCTACAAAGGGTTTCCTAACCACTACAATCACTGAAGCTGGCAGCAGCCGCAAGTCATTGATCTCTGGGGGATGCTGGATTTCCTGTACAAACTGGCCGTGCGAMGGCTGGTGCCTACCTGACACGGGGCAAACCCTGGGGCAGAAAATACAGCCAGGGCACAAAACAGGCAGCAAAAAAAAGCTGAAAAATGAAATCTCTGCCCTCGTCCCCCTCTGTGGATTTAAAGACGGGGATCTCCCGCCCAGGACTATGCATCCAGCCCCTTCCTGGAGAATGCAGCTCACATTTATTTTAGAGGCAGGCAGGCAGGAAAGCTACATCATCTGGTGGCTTTGGCACAGCCAAAGCAGCACACCACAGCTGGATAGCTGATCTGTGTCTTTCGCCTCGCTGAGAGGCCTACCACATGCTATGAAATGCTTTAATGTCCCCTTAACATGCTGTATAAATAATTTCCGTATCCATTCAGTGGTGCTCACATGTGGTCCTTTGAAAGAGTTAAGTAAAAATTACAGTACTAATATATCTTTGAGATGAAACAATGACATTTATAGGTCATTGTAATCCACGCATTAATTAATTTTATTCCCAGCCTTCCATATGATCCATATGATGCCTCTTCAGTGCTAAATTTGGCCTACGGAGCTGTGTTTAAACAAGAAGATAAGTTTTAAAACTGGACTTGGAGGAAGCTTCGTAGTCTCTAAATATTTGAGCTAGCTCAGGAAGGGCAGGTAAATAAACCTGCATTCCCGTAGCAGYCTACAGAGTCCCTTTTGGGGGCAAACGAAGAGTGAAAAAGCGCAGCCCCTCGATGTCCAGCCACTACCACGAAACCCGGCCATGCACCATCGGGGCGAGAGATGCTCCCCCCATTTCTGCAGCTGGGGCTGGGATGCGCCTGTACCTCCYCACCTTTGGGGGGGGCTGCGAATGGGGCTGCGACATGCCGTGCAGGAAGGCATGGGATGAGGAAGGGGAGAGCGGAGCCTTGCGACACTTCCCTCCGCTCCCCGGGAAGCGGAAAGCACCGAGCTGCTGCTCTGGAGGAAAGGCAGCCGCTGCCCCGGCGCTGGCGGGATGCAGAGCCAACGCACGCTTTCTCACAAGGGGAATTAGGTGAAAAAAGTGAAGGATGGATTCCACCAGGACTWACTTTTTTCCACCTTCCTCCCTCCAACGTGTTGGTAGCATCCGTCTCCAGCCACATCCTCCATCCCCATCCCACCTCAGTGTCAGTGCCTGAGCCTGTTCTCAGGCACAGCCCCGGGTTTTTCTATTTTATAGAGCTCCACAATGCAAACACGAAGAGAAGGAGGCCTTTCAACTGGCAACCATTACATGTTTCGTGATTTAGGGGTTTGTTCTATTAGTGATATGAGAGCCCTGATGTGATAATCTCCTATTAACAGCAAGGCATGCATAAATCCTACCATGCAGCAATGACAGTAAATTAATATGTTGGGTTTTCTCTTTGTAAAAAGTAGGTTACAAGTTCTACTGCAGAGGGTGTAGGTACTAAGGACACATCTGATCGGCTTAGCTCTATCACTTCAAAAAACATTTACAACTTCTTTACATGCCTAAAGCACGGTCTCATAAACCAAAGGTCATTACTCTTATAAAACTGATAGGAAAGCTGCAACCCCATCACATGCCAAGACACCAGCAGGCCAAACAACACCCTGAAGAAGAGGTTTCAAGGCAGCACTTCCCTTTCAAACCATGAGGTTCCTTGTTTCTGCATCCTGGAGCAAACCCRGTTGTTTAACAGCGTGAAGTGCGTAGCCCAGATTACAGGCTGGAGCATAGCCTGTGTGTAAACCAACATAAGGGTATGTCTTTGCCCTCATGTGAAAGTCACTCTCAGGTAATCTGTTAATAATAATCCTCATTAAATTCCTTAAATGCTTGTGTAGAGATATAGAGAGAAATGCGGGTAGGGCTTCCTGAAGCAGCACATCAGGAAACGTGATAAATAGGGCTGGATCACTCAAGTGTAGGATGACGGAGAATTGCTGTTAAGTAGTCTAAATCCATCAAAATCCAATCACGGTATAAATTTCATGGGTTTCTGTTGAACCATGTGAACAGCGTTGGTGGTTTTAGTAAGCACCTTAGTGGGACTTTCTACTTTCGATCGATGGGAAACAGGCGCAGGGTGTACACTGCTGCCCAAGTAAATGCTCCATTAATAGTAGGAGAACAGAGCAGTTGGAAAGCCAGCCCCAATATTTTCCGTCTGTTTAAAGATTTTTCTTGCCATTTTTACAGCATCCATTCAACCCAACACATTTCATGTTCAGTTTAGTCTGTGCGTGTGGGTGTGCATGCATGTGGGTATATAGGGAAAAAAACATGAACTCTCCCTCATCTATAAACACACACRTGCACAAGTTAATGCTACGAGCAAGGGAAGGAAAAGTTGGATGATTTGGAGGCTATTTACCTTGCCAAGCTAGAAATACAAAGGGCCGGATCCTCAGCTAATATAAACTGGCTGCGAAGCCAATAAAACCACCACAATTTAGACCAGCTGAAAGATGTGACCACCCAGAGATTCTGAAGARTGCGGCATCTGATGAGGTTGCTGGGAAAGCTTGTCGAGCACTGATGGGATATCTAGATACCTCAGTGTCATCGAAAAATTGTTGGAAAGTGGGCATCCAAGCACTCACCGTGAGTARGAAGAAATCTTTCTTCTGCTCTCCAACCTGAATGCCCATCCRTGCCATGCATGTCTTGCCTCACTGGGAGAAAAGGAAAGCTGTGGTGTCACTTCAATACTTTGAAGAACAAAATAAGATTTGAATCATAATTTCAAAAGCAGAAATTTGACAAAACCATGCTCTGAAGTGGCTACCTCTGGGAGAGGCACTGTCGTATTAGGCAAGAAGATAACAAGTATTGGCAAAATACAGGGTTAGTCGGTGCTCCTTCTCGGTTTCAGAATTATTGCTCTATATTTCTACTTTCTTAACAAATTATTCCATTGACACTACAAAGCAAAGGACTGAGAGTGAAGGATAATACACAAGAGAGCCCCTAGGCTCTTACTTTGGATTATAAGTATCTAATTTCAGTCATTTAAAGCAAATTCAGTTTTGTCAAARGCTCCAGTCCAACCTATAAAACTCAGGTCCGGTGAGCACGACAGCATGCCTTGGAGGAACAGGGCTCCAAAAGGGAAAACAAACAGCTCCATTCAACTCCTTCAAAGGCCTTTTTTCATCTAGCCATAAAGTTAATACCAACCTTCTTTGATTATGTGTACTTTAAGAGAGTGAGTAGTTTCAGTTACAAGTTTTTTCTTACACATCTCCTTGTTTTGTGYGGGTTTTTACACTCCCAGTAGAGAAACTTCCATACCTGAGCCCAACACAGCAGCCAAGGATGAGAAAGAGAGGGAAGATAAGTAATAAGAAATCAATTTTTGTRAAGGATGCTTAATGTCTTATTGCAACTATGTGCCATTCCTACTCGCACGTATCTATCACCAAGTTCAGCTCTCCTCTGCATTGGGGGTAATTTGGGGTTACCCCTTTATTTCAGAGGGTAACTTTAAATTTCCTGCTGAATTTGTCTCTGAACAGCAATAAATGGCCATCCATAGGCCCTGGATAGCAATCAACATACAAATCCCCTGATTTTTAGCTGCAGGAAGTACAGCCTTGATTGAGTCCCCTTTTGTTAAGGATTGTAGGCCTTGGAGAGTTTTAATAAATCAGGGATTTCTGTGCTCTGARTTGCACAGTTCACTCTCCCATACACTTGTAGGGTCAACCTGTTTCAGAAAGCAAATCTTTCACCACCTTCCTCTATGCTCTAGTCTAAGAGGAATTCCCTGAGCCAAAATTTGAAGAGCGGTATTTCAACCTGGATACGCGCAGTGAAAAAACTTAGGCTGCTTTTTCATTGCTTCTAAAGCTGGGACTTGAGCTAATTCAAGGGCTTCTCCACCTGGAGAGTATAAAGAGCAGGGTCAGAGCCCTTCCCTGGAAAGCTCAGCTCAGCTGCTCTGTAGTTCAGCATTCACAGTTTTGCGGGGAAGAAAATACTGCTTGTTGACACAGGATGACATTTTCTTACTGCCTGCATAAAACTTAGTCCATAAAGATAGTTTCAAGAAGTAAAAAGCAAGGAATTGTTGTAGTAGTATTATTATTACTACTAATAATAATAATTTTATTTTATTATTATTATTTTCATTATAATTAGAAAAGCCCTTCAACAATAATAACAACKAAATGGTATTTAATTCTAAAGGCTGATAAAGAATGACAAACTGCTCAAGCAATAACTCCTAAGTGTCTGTGTGCTGAAAGCTCTCGCTTCCCTTGCTCAGATGATAAACATCTGAGCATGATGTGACATGGACTTGAAGAGCTTTGGAGGCCTCCAAAATGGAGCAGACATTTAGATGGGTAATGAGAATTCCCATGGTTAGATGGGCTAAAATATATATATATTTTTTTATATTTACGCCATGCATCAGCCAAGCGGTTGGGACTTTATAAAGCAGCAGCCGCGATGTTTTTAATCAAGAAATGCACTAAAAATCATTGATTATCAGCCTCACAATTTGCCTACCTAGGGGCTAGCATGGCTGGGAGAAGGGAGGCAGGTAGGGCAGGCTGCAGTGATGTAAGGCTATAAAAAGTCCATTTGAAGCAGATTGGGGTCAGGTCCGTCGCGAGGCTGCAGCCCGCGCCGCCGAGGTGGTGGTTTTACGGCACATTCCTCCGTCTCGCCTGCCTGGCCAGGACTTTTCTGAGGGAGACGTTCGTTAGCGCTGACGGGGTTGTGTCTAGTCCTCTTTGGTCAGAGGTGAACGGATGCATCGCTTGGCCGGTGACGAGGGCCAAGGACCTTGCCCTGCTCTAATACAGGAGGTCCTTTGGCTGACTACATGTCTCCTCGCTTGGATGCCGAGGAAGACCTGCTAAAAATAAAAAAAAAAAAAAGAAAACAGGCATTTCTCACTCTCTCTGCCCTCAGCTTCTTCACTGCAAGAGTTTCCCAGCCCTCATGCTGGGAAAAACCTGGGGTGCCTCTCCCAAGGGAAGGCAAGAGCCCCCAGCTGCAGGGTGCTGCCGAGCTGTCCCGGCACACACAGCCATGCTTCCCGGTTATAGCCAAGTATCCAAGAGTCACAACCCCCTGTTTGATTCTGTGCCAATTTTCTCTTTCCCTCCCCAAAAAAAAGAGACCAGCCTGAGCTGTAACCGCTCTGCCTCTCACAGAGGAGGTGTGCCCCCGGCGTGAGAACTTTTTGCCAAGGAAAAGAGCTGACCCTCCAGCACTTGCATTATATAAACAAGATAAGATGTCCTTCCAGCCCAGCCCCCAGGCCCTGTGGCCGGGGCAGGGGGAAGGAAGCTGGGAGGGGAGCCACAGCACGGCGGTCCCCGCCGGGCTTGGGAACAGGGAGGTTAAAAGGCCTTCTTCTTCCTCCCCACGACAAAGATCTCCACCTCGGCTGTTCCCACCACGTCCAGCGACTCGTTCGGACAATGAGCAAAGAGCGTGTTGCAGAGCTTCAAGCTGCCACCTCCATGGGTCTGGAGGGACTCTCCTCTGCTCCAAAATGAGCCATCTCTATCTGCTGTTTCCTGGTGCAAACAACACGCTTCTTGCTGAACACCCTCCATCTCAGCAGGCTCAGCTCCTGGTGGCTCCTGTACCAATGGATGCCTACACCAGTCCCGCGGCTCTGCTTAGCAGAGGGATTTGGTAAAGCACCATAGCTCTGTCCTTGGGCAGGCATCAAGTAGGAGATACACGGCAATGATAGAAAAAAGGGGTTCTCCTATCGTAAGCCTGAACTGCACGTTTTGGTCACTCCCTGTCCGCGATCCCAAAGCTGAGCTAAAGACCACCATCCTCCAGCTGCCRTGGGGTGGTGCCCTCCACTAGATGAGCATGGTGGCACCAAAGGAGAGGTCAATCACCTCTCAAGCCACGGCTGCCAGGTTCAACAGAGATGCACGGACAGATGCTAAATGGAGCAGACCCCTTACCTTTCAATTTTGGCTCGTAYCCCATTCTGGTACAGGTGGGGACACCGATTTGGGAGAAGAGCTGGTCACATTTTGGCAAAAATCCTACAACAAGCACTCACTGCCTTTCAGCATCATCCCACTGAAATGCAAAGTCCTGGTTCCGATTCGGTGGCCAGGCAACTCCTCAAACTCAGCAGAAAGCTAAATCTGGGTCCAAACCTGGACTCTGCCTCCTCAGCATCTCTCTAATTACTGCCAAAGAGCATCAGTGCAAGTAACAAACCGCTAACAAGTTCCAATAAAGGAAACATTTTGTAAGAGGAGAAGGAGGTTAGCGGGAGGACTAATTTACCAGGTAGGAGGTTTTAATGCCATCAGGGAAGATGTTGCTGATCCCTTCATTAACAAGGCCTGTTGTTAATTCTGCTCTGGGCAAAGGGATTTTTAAGATAAGGAAAAAAAAAAAAGAGCAATCCAGCCAGAAAAGAGAATTTAGGTGGTGGTTTTCCATTTCTGCTGTAGTCTGGGTAGGGCTCAAAGCAAATAAATGCTGAGCCTCACTCCCACGCTGGGACCCGAGGGTGTGTGGGAGCTCCGCCAGGCCAGCTTCATTGCCACACATCACCAAAAAAAAACCCCGTGGGAAGCGGCTGTGGGTGTGGGGGTGTGTGTGGAAATCCTACTCACGGGGACTGTGAGAACGTTATTTTAGGAGAAACCAGGCCTGCTTTTTCATCACCGGCTTGATGCTCCCAGCAGCTGGTGGTTGCAACTCCAACCCTGGGCAGCAGCCCACCTCARCAAGTCAGAGGATGAGAGAAAGCCACCAAGTGTCCCCCATCAAAGGGGAAACTGAGGCACCCCAAGGTGGTTTGCCCTCCCGTCAGGCAGCATCGCCCACCCCTGGCTCTGCGTCACCCAAAAGTSCCCTTGGAAGCTGAAATCCTGTTGACTTTCGGTCCAACTTGTGCTCAGACACATTAGGTACCCTGCAAGAAAAAGGTGGCTGCGAGGGGCTGAGTGACAATTAGCACATCAAAAGGCATTGGAAAGGGAAGTATGCTGTTAATTTACTCTTCTAAAAGACAGTGACAAACTGGGGGGGGGGGGGGGGTTGACCTTTATCTCCATCCAGGACACCAAGGGGGGAAAGGGGTTTTTTGAACAGAGGAGGCTTTGCCGGGGATTTCACAGACTTGGGAAAAAGCCTCTGGCTGAAGTTTGTGTTCCTGGTGTCATGTGAGTTATCAGGAACGGAGTAGGAGCTGGCTAAATCCACCATGGCTAGATGCTGGCCAACGCCAGGGATCACTGCACCTGCCTGCACACGCTGCCCTCGTTCGATACCAGCAAATAGCTGACCATTTTGGTAGCAAACTGATTTTTATAGCTCTAAAAGACACTRCAGCTTCTATGAGTACTCAACTCGCGTTGGGCCTTACGACCGCTTTCATCCCCCAAAAGTAAGCTTCTGAGATTGCTATCCCCATCTGAGCCTTGTTCTCCTCCACCCCCTTCCCATATGTACGTTTGCCCAAGCACGCACTTTGATCTCTGCGCAACATGGATGTCGTTCAGGAAAAGTTATTGGGTGAGTCAYTGGGCTAGGATCCGCCGTCAGCTCATCCTCCTCCAGGTAGATAGAGCTGAGGAGCGAGCGGCRCAAAAGCTACTCCAGGGGTTAAACTAGATTAGCCCCTGAAGAGCAAACCCCTTTATTGCTGCAGGGTCTTCAGCATCTTCACCTGGGTTTGCCAGAAATGCCAAGCTGAAACTCAGCCGCTTGGCCTCTGCATTAGAGATAGAGTCTGGGAATTAATTTGAAGGGTTAAACTGTGTATAAACCGCTGCAGTATGGTGGATTTCAAAAAGCAGTCCGTTGCTTAAAAATTTGCTTCTCCAAGCTAGACACAATAATTGGGGAGTGGGAGTGACAACCCAAACCTCTTCTTGAACTGCCAGCTGGCGAATTCCCCATAGGCAGTATCTATCGTTCCCTCCTGGAGAAGAAAACATCCCCCACAAACCCAAACAGCCAGGACCGCAGCAGAACCAGACCTGCAGTKAGGACTGAGAGGAGCAGATTCATTTCTACCTCTCAAGCGGGCGCAAGAGTTAACGGAGCAGTTTAAGCCCCCCTCCCTGCTAACTTTAATTGTTCTTTCTACACAAATACATTTATTTTCTCCAGGCATCAGTCCTGCAAACCACCGTTCAGGCGACTGGTCCGTTACCACATGAGGTTTAACAACTCTACCTTCACACCTTAAGAATTACCATCATCGAAAAGGCACAGTCTCTGACAGAAGTTACAGCTCGCACAACATCTCAACATCTATTAGCATTGCTAAAGCTAGATCCATTCCTAACTTTGCAAATGTTAAACGCACTGGGTTTAYTTCTGCGAACTCGATCTGAGATAGTAGGAAAAATATATTTAAATGTATAGTCGCTTGCGACGAATGTCACGTACAGATAAGCAGGACCTACATCTTCACAGTCTGGTTCTACCCTTGCAAACATGTTGCTGAAAAAAAAAATTGGCTCCAGTGATTATGCATTACCTAGAAATTGAAATAGATTGAGTAGACTATAATAAATACATGCCAGAAAAAACATAAAGAATGTGTGGGGATGTCTATACTTTATCTTAACATTTCTTAGTGAAATAACTTCCTTATGGTGTAATCAAAAATGGAAAGCCAGCACCTAACTAAATGAAGTGCCGCAAACATTAATAATGGTTAAAATTACCATTCAATTTATTTTTATATTGGATGATCTTCAAAGTTGTAGATTGAGAATTGCAGAAACCTTTTAGGGATTTGTTTCTCAAATCAGAATACTTCAGAGAAGCAAACATTAGCTTGAATTTTTACATCTAAAAATCCTCAGCGAGAGGAAATAGATGTATTTAAAAAGAAAAAGCAACAACCAAAAAAAAACCTTTAAAAGTTCC
Organism: Oceanodroma leucorhoa; assembly: GCA_030449065.1. Lineage (NCBI taxonomy): Eukaryota > Metazoa > Chordata > Aves > Procellariiformes > Oceanodroma > Oceanodroma leucorhoa. The sequence goes on along the minus strand of JASVER010000152.1, from coordinate 1,023,262 downwards.
CCTGATAGTTACAGATGGTTTAATCTTTGGAACCTATTATGTGTTCATTTTCCCTTCAGCATTAATTATACATAATTACCACCACTTTACCCATACCCTTTCAAAAACGAAATCTGTTTACATTTTTCGCATACGTTATATAAATGCACGATTTTTAACGCAGTTCTTCGAGAAACGGGGCTCCTAGTTACCCTCTGAAGGAGCAGGGGAGCCAGTGCGCGGCGAACCGGTTTTATTTAAGTTCCTTTAATATAGCTTAATTACTTTTAAACTCTGGAAACAATTAGGTTATCACCCTTTGAAGTGCGACAGCCAAGTCGTGGTGCTGGGAGGAGAAGGCGCGGCGTTGCCCGCTGCTTGCGCGGCGCGCAGGGGCCGGCGCAGCCGGGGCCGGGGCCGGGGTGGGGGGGGGATGCGCTCGGCCGCGGCTGGCGGAGCCGGGGGCTGCCCGGGAGATGCCCGTCCTGCGCGGGAGAGCGGCCGAGGGCTGAAGGATGGGGAAATCGTAACTCACGTTCGGCTGGAAAGAGAGATTCTGGTTAGGGCTGAGAGCAGCGCTGATGCTGTAAAAGATTGAGGAGGATTGTTCGCACTTTTCAACCTTATAATTTTACCCTGCGCGCAAACCACGAAATTGTATGACTCTATTCTCCCTCTTTTTTTTTTTTTTTTTTTCTTCTCTTCCCCTTCTTTCTCTCTGTTTTTCCTCTCTCTCTCCCCCTTCGCAGCTCACTGTCAGGTGGGTTTTTTCCCGGCCGTGCAGGGATCAAAGCCTCCCCGAGCAGAAGTGCTTATCGCCGGGCTGACACACCATCGCCCAGGGCAGGGGCGAGGGGGCGGCAGCGGGTGCGGGGGCACCCCGGGGCCGCTCCCCCGGGCCTTTCACCTCGCAAGGGGCATTTCCCCAAGGGCTTTGTGGGGGTTCTTTGTTATTTTTTTTTTTTTTCCGGCTCTTTTCCCCCGTTGTTTCATCTCGGTGCTCTCCTCTGCGGGTGCTCCGGCGAGGGAGAAAGCAAAGGGAGGGGGGCATCCCCCCCACTCCCCGACCCCAAACCCTCCGCGCCCGGCAGCGGCTCCTCTATTTGCATGTCATGTTTATAACCTGGTGGAAACCAAGACTGATATTTGTGGTCGGGAGAAGATGACTTTCACCTCTCCGGATCACTCTCTTAAATAAAAAAGAATTGACCAGCTATGGGCGTAAGCATTTATCTTGAGTTTGCGGTCATTATCTTTATTATATAGCCTCGGCAATAAATAAATCTAGTAGTTACTACCCCACAATAAAACTGTAGTATATGGGACACCTTACTATTACTTTCTTAACAATCTGCCATCTCTTCACCTCTAAATCTTCCCCGCCGGCCCGCACGGGTCGCTCCCAATCCGCAGGTGCGGAGCCTCCGCGCCGCTGCCTCCGCCTCTCCCGCCCTGCCCGCTCCTTTCCCCTTTTCCCGCTGATGTCCCCCCCAAAAATGCCCCTCGGCCCCTGCAGGTGCCAGCCCTTCCCGCGGGCTGCCTCCAGCCCCGTGCTCCGGGTGGGCAGCCTCGAGGGGCCGCCCCGCGTGGGCATCCCCATGGTGGGTGTCCCTCCGTGGGCATCCCCTCGGGGGGATATCCCCGGGATGGTTGTCCCCTTATGGACATCCCCCAGATCAGTGTCCTCCCGTGGGTATCCCCCGGGTGGGTGTCCCCCCCATGAGCATCCCCGCCTGAGCACCCACGGCCCCGTGGGGCGCATCCCCGGCAGGTGGCACCCAACCCCTATTGGGGATCACCCCCCCCCCACCCCGCTAATACACCGCCTCCCGGCTTTGTACCCCACCGCCCCGGCCCGTGGGGTGCGGGGGAAGGGGGAACCCACAGGGTTGTTCGTCTGCTCGGGGGCTGCTCCCTGACCACCCCTTTTTTTTTTGGGTGGGGGGAGAAACTGCCCCAAAGCTGAGGATCAGCAGCGAAGGAAAGCGCTGCCGCTGCGCCGGGGAGCCCTCACCTCCGCTCCCCGCCTCTCTCTGCTTCTCTSTTTTTGTTTTTGTTTTGGTTTTGGTTTTTTTCCCCCTATTCCATAGGTAAATGTCCATGCAATAATATTTATTTACAGTCAGGATGCTGCGCGTATGTTTCTTTTAATTGTATTTTACCAGGGTGATTCCTTCTTGCTTTTAAAACAAGCGGCTTGGAAAAATATTCCCATTTGGGGCGAGGGGTAAAGGAGAGGAAAAGGAGGGGGGAGCATTTTTATTTATACCTTTGACATTTAAAAGAGCATAATTAATTTGTCCTGCTTGCATTAACATTGTTGAGGAAGGTTTCAGAAAGCTAACCAGCAAAGGGAAGGGGGGAGGAAAAATAGAAGCTCGCCTAGAAAGCTTAGTATTTTTTTTTCTCTTTCAGATGTGTAATCAATCATTCGAGTAGGAGGCAGCAAAATTGTAAAGATTCGATAGATTAAAATGCAAATGAAAGGTAGAAAAAGAAACATTAACATGGCAATCAAAGATTTAATAATCGTAAATCACGGTGGGGTTTTTTTGTTGCAGCTGCAGTTTGTGTGTTTTTTATGTTTTAATCATGTTCGTTCTATAAATAAATAATTTCTGAAACGAGACTAATTTTTCACTATTTTAACCGTGGGCTATGGCACTAAATATTATTTTTTTTTAAAGTATGGAACCCCAGATTGCAAACTATCAGACCAGAAAAGGGGGAAAAAATAGCTAAGTTGGATTAGTTCACATCTGAAATTTCAAGTGCGATGTCTTCACCCCACTGTTCCGCAGTGCCGACTGCTTCACTTTCCAATTGAAATCCTTATAAAGTTTATTTGGAAACGTGAGTGTTTATGCAGAAGCAGACAACCGGCGTTTCTTTACAAGGCTAACGGTAGCGCCAACCCTCATTCCTGGAGGAAAATACAGAAAGATTATATATATACACATATATATATATAGGGGAAAGAACAATGTCACTTAGGCTGTAAGTGTATTAYTTCCAAACCAAAGCGTTGCTAAATTTCCAAGGGGCAGGTTGAGGAGGGGGAAACCTGGGGGGAAAGCTGATCAGTGCGGGGAAGGAGCTGGAGAGAATTGGCTCTCTCCCCTCGGTTTAGCGCTGGGCGTTAAAGGGAGGCTCCGGGGCTGCCTGGGGTGGCAGTGGCAAACTCAGCATCCTTCTGCCCTGGTTCTTACAGGCTGGGCTTTGGGTCCCCCAAATCCCTGGTTTGGGGGTGCACTAGCTCATCCTCTGGGAAAGTGGACGGGAAATAATTCTTTTAACTTTTGGGCGCTGCACATGGAGTTCATTTTGTGCGGCGAGGAGGGGGGGGGAAAGGAGTTAATCTTTACTTCGTTGGTAATCTTTATAGAGCAGGGAGAGAGAGAAGGGAAAGGGGGAAAAAACCCCGTTGGCCGCTCAGGTTTGGGGTTTTTTAGCAGCGCTACCCTCTCTATAGAGCSCTCGGCGCCGCTCCGCCGCGGTGAAAAGAAACCGGTAAAAAACAACTAAATGCGGAAAACGAGCGGCGTTTCTGCGCCTTCCTCCTCCCYGCCGAGGGGGCCCGTCCCCGTCCTGCCCCCCCCCCGAGTTCCCACCGTGTCCCCCCGAGCGCTCCCCGCCGCCGGGCCTTTCCCCGGGGCGGCCGCCCCTCCGCGCCGCGGGGCCCCGCGCATCCCCCGCGGCCGAGCTCCGCGGGGCAGCGGGGATGCTGCCGGGGAAGGGACCCCCGCGGAGGGGCCGCGGAGCCCCACCGCAGCCCCCCACCCCCGCACAGCCGCCCTCCAGGCAGGTACCTGGCCAAGCGCTTCGGGACGGGGGGGGGGGGGGCGGAATTTACCGAGTGTTTTTTCCCACCCAAATCATATTAAACCCATTTTAATTTTTCCCTCGGTTGAGCCTTTTTTTTTTTTTTTTCTCCACCCCCCCCCTCCCCAAATTGGGGTGTCCCAGGAGGACGGCCCCGCCGGGGAGATGCCCTTGCCCTGCACACCGGCTGCCGGGGCCGCGCTCCGGGCGGTGCCCGGGACTTGTTGTCTGCCAGGCGGGGACCGGGGGGGGGGGTGTACCCCGGGGGGGGGGCCCAGCCGCCTCCCGCAGCCCCTGACCCCGGCATGCACGGCGCGGCTCCATTGATCATCCCGGCCCGCCACCCCCTCCCTTTATGAGATAATGCAATTACAAACATCAATAAGGAACTGCGAGGGGAATCATTATGCGGTGACAGTGATAAATGACGGTGCAGAAATAGCATGCTTTTTTTTTTTTTTTTTTTTTTTTCCTAACAATCCAGGGGCTTTGGGGGCTGAGCACAGTCACCAAGGTAACAGATGACATCCAAAATGGCACCAAAGGAAAAAAAATGAACAGTCTTTCTTTCGCCTTTCACTCTTTCCCCCCTGCTCTTCCAAAAGAGTTACTCGGGGCTTTAGAAGCAGCTGCCACACAGGCATGCAGTTATTTCCACACGCATTAAAGGGACGGGGAAGGTTTGCTGGCTGTCACACACAAAGCAGCAGCCCGGCCCGGAGTTGAGCAGCCACCTCCAGGCGGCACCTCGGCGGCAGCGGCAGCGCCCCGCCCCACGCGTGACCGCCTCCGCGCCGCGCCGCGCACCGCCCGCCCCTGCCCGCGGCCGGGGGCAGCCGCCTCCTCCCGGCGCTCGGAAAACGGTGCTTTTGCTTTTTTGTATATGTAGATATTTTTTATCATCCCGTGCGGCATGGCAAGGTCGGGGGGTGGGGAGGGAGTTGGTGAGTAAACACCCTGCAGTTTTCCACGCGGGTTCAGGACGCGCGGAGCGAGGCGCCGGCAGCGGCGACTTTCCGCGCAAAAAGCTCCGGGGGTGGAAATATTCACCGCATGGCCGAAAAGTGCCGCTTCTGAGCCCAAAAGTACCTGTGGCTGCGGGAAGCACGGCCGGGCTGGTGGGGCAGGCACCCCCCACGCTGAGCCCCCCTGCCCGGGGCGGGGGGGAGGGCTCAGTCCTCCCCGCTGAGGTTAGCTGGGATTTGTTGCCCCCCCAAAAAACCCCGTGGGGTGCGGGTGCCCACCCCAGGCGCAGGGCAGGCCCCGCGCAGCAGATGCGCGCAAATACCGCGCTGACAGGTCTGTCCCCCACTCCGCCCCTGTGGGGGGGGGAGTAAAGCGTTGCGCCCGCCTTGCGCGGCACTGCGCGCAGCCGGC
>JASVER010000152.1:997879-1016612 GCA_030449065.1 Oceanodroma leucorhoa | reverse complement strand
GGGGGTGTTGTTGCACGATTTTGCCTTAAATTAAACTATTTGTGTGTTTTTCCTATCCCCGGGAAACTCTATTTTTTTATATAGCTGCGATTTTATTTAAAGAAAATGAGAAGGTACCGCAGCCTACCCGGGCTGTTCGGTGCTATTTAACTCACTGGCCGGGGTGCAGCAAGTACAGCTGTGCGAGGAAATTGGTTAATGAGGAGAGGACGGCCTGCGCCAGCCTCCGCTCGCAGAGGTCCAGCAGCCCCTCGCACCAGCACGTCATTTACTTACAAATATCTATTGCCCGGGCAATGTTTTCCAAGTTTTCTTTTCCTCCTTCCTTATTATGTTCAATTCCAGAAAGAAAGGTCAGTGTCAGTGGCTCAAATAATTTAAACTGCGTATTAGAACTGTAATTTGGTGGTGGGGGGGTAATGCTATTTACAAATTTCTGTCTGATAATACCCTACGATATTACATTTATTAACAGGCAGCAGTTCCCACCCTGACAATTTACAGTGAAAGTTCCGAGAAAGTTTCTTTACGCAGCGTAGCATTACTTTTACATTCTTTAAATACGAAGCCGATATTTAAATAGCAAATGATAGGTACATCTCTGGACCTAGCTGAATTTTGTAGCTGCTCGGCTCCCAGTTTGGGACAGAATGGCTACAAATACTGAAGGGGGGCAGGAAACAAATTTTGCAAGCAGTGGAGTCACCATGACAAAAAATAATTTGTTTTTATTTTAGATTCAGATTTCATTACTGCACTCAAACTACTACAACTGGGCTTTGAGTTATTATACAATCCAAACTGTTTCAATCAGAAACTCTAAGACTCAGTGTGCAATGATTATTATTAATAATAATTAGCTCCTTGGTTTCTTGATAGAAAAAGGCTATCAACAAGCATTTGTTTAACCACAACAAAAGTATAATTAGCTTATCCCACTTAGTAAATCTGTATGCATGCCAACTCATACCAAACTGCTACTTTTACAAAAAATTGCAATAATACAGATCATTTTTCCAGTCCTTTTTGCACAAAATTTATTTACAATGTATACATAAATGCTCCATGATGGGACTATGGGGGAAAAAAAAAAATGCACACATGACCGATGTCTTGCCCAGAAAGAAAGTCAACATATTAAAAATAAATCTTCAGTCCATGTTTCGAGCTGCATAAAACAGGAAGTGATGTACAAGGTGGTGGTTGCTGCATGGGGACAAGGATGCTCTGATGTGACAATTAGGCTTCAAATACACTGCCTTTCCGTTTCCATGCTTCCTCCTACCAGTCTCCTTAAGACACTGCCTGCAACAGCTGATTAATCATTGTTGATGACTGCAGTTTTTCCCATCCTTCCCGATTTACATCTGTTCAGGCCAATTCAAATATGGTGAGTAAATGAATTAGACATGCAAATTCACGCCCCAGGCTAGAAAGAGAGAGAGGGAGAGAGACGGGGAGAAAGGGAGAGAAAGGGAAGAAAGACAGACAGAGAGAGAGGAGGAGAGAGGGGAGAGAGAGAGAGTGTGCATGGCTGAAATCCTAGGATAGAAGAAAGATTCTTCTGCCTGACATAGTTATTTTAATGCTCTAAAAATCCTGCAAATAAGCCCTTTCTGTCATTTGCAGGATAAGTGTAAGGCTTCTTTTTTTAATGTAAGGAGGCTTCTGGAGGAAGTGAAGAGCTATGGAAACAACACACATAGTGTGGAAAAATTTCACATTTTTTTTAAAAAATCTATAAGAAACAACGTAATATGGATAACAGTATAATAGCATTTTACAATATTTCACTCTTTGTTCTCTTAATGTCTTATATAGGTATTTAGCATGTCCCCAGAAGTTGACTTCGGTTGGTGTTTTCCTGCTTTTTCAGGGTCCCTGTGAAGAATCGGAACGTCCCTTGGTCCAAAGTTGACGCCAAGAACTCCATAGTCATTGCAGAAAGACAATGTTTGAAATCTACCGTCGCTGCAGACAACGTGTATTTCCCTTAAGCTACTGAGCATGAATGTCCATCACTTGTCCGCTCACTGCCGGCTCGCCGGTATGAAGCATTGTGGGGCTTGATGCTGACATGGGCATTCCAGGGTGGGGTGGTCCTCCATGCATCATCATCGCTGGGTGGTGAGGGTGTCCAGGAATGTAGGTATGCATGGGGGGGCCATGACGCAGCTGAGCGGGATGGGGGGGCATCTGGGGTGGGGTATAGCTTGGCTGTCCCATATTCATACCCATTGGACTACCCCGAGACACATAATCCCCTGGCATACTTTGCAGCCCTGCGGAGAGAAAGAGGCGGCGGTGAGTGGTGGGGACCGGCTACCGACATCGGGACGTGAAGCTCCTCTGCTCGGGCCCGGGAAGGCCGGGCTGGAGCCAAAGGTGGGACGCGGAGCCGCGGGCGCCCGAGCGCAGTTGCCTTTGTGCGATCGGAGCCTACGTAGGGACTCGCAACGATGGCAACGGGAATGATTCCCGGGTCAAAAAAAAAAAACAAACCCCAAGAGCATCCTCCCCCCCTCCAAACGCAGAGTTTGGGGAGATAAAACCGCTTTCTGCTTTTACGGTTAGGAACGTACGCGATGGAGACGCTTGTGGTCTGTAAGCGTGCCGGAGGCAGAGCCAGCCCGATGACGACTAACGTCACAGGGGGTGGTGGCACCAAGCCGGGGAAGCCCTGCGAGGGCTCTCAGGTGGGCTCCATCCCCCGGGGCCTTGCCCCAGCTACCCGCCTTTGTCCCTCCTCCTCTAAAAGCGGGCTGGGAATACCAGGTGGGGAATCCGTAGTAGTTAATGAGGGGCTTGGGAGGAGAGATGGGTTAAATCGGTGTGGGGGTTTATCAACAGTTATTTATCTAGCTCTCCAGCCCCATCACTTGGAATCTGTCCCAAGTATCTGTGCCGTTCACACAGACGCTATACAGCAAGCACATACATCGCTGGACAAAGGCCTCATACGAAGCCGAAATTGATAGGATTACGAAGGACGACTGTTAAATCAAACCTGTATTTTTAAACACGTAAAAAAATACATACAATCAATAACAGTTATCAATTAATTCTTTCCCCCTGCTCACTTCTGTCCGAAAAAATCAGACGCGCAACTCAGTCAACCTTTCAGTGGGTTTGGGAGAACAATAAGAACAAAATTGGACCTAAAACAATAAAACCTCCTGCTTTCCGTGGGCCTCTGCCTTCTGCTTGGATTGCTGTAGCTGATGGGAACTGACAGGTGTATTGTTTCGGAGAGCTATAAGCTCCATAATCATCAAGGGTGAAAGGCATACGCTATTGCTAAGTAGGTTCAATTGGCTTTAGTTCTAAGTAAGAGCGCGCTGTGAATGCGCCGAACACCTTGGAATCAGGTCTCAAGGCTCTAGCAATGAATAGCTGCTTAATCTAGCCTAAAGGAACAGTTTTGAACTAATGAAAATTGCTTATAAAATATACTGTACTCACAGCTCTTTAATCAAAAAAGATGATAATATTTTTTGTAATAACCTATTAATTTAATTGGTCACGAAGCATAAAATACATCATTTAAATTTAATTGACCCAGAAACTAAGAAACAATATTTAAATTAACTAAGCTAGAAATTTCCATGATGAGGTAATAAGGCTGTTGCATTCCCAAGCTGAGAGGAATGTTTTCACAGCTAATTGTTAAAACTTAGTTTTGACTCGCGCCCAGAGAAGACGACTACGAAATACACTTGGCCTGGGTAACTTCAAGTCCTACGTTAATACAGGCTGGGGGCACAACAAAGATGCCGAAATAACTGCTTTTAACTCCAGAAAGAAAGCGAAAAGAACAGAATCAGGCACCATATAAACATGGTACCGGTGCCTCGGTGTTCCAAACTGCTTTACTCTTTTTTAAAAAAAAAAACCAACCAAAATTTGTATAATGTATTTTCCCCTATAAAAAGACAAGAGGGGAAAAAAAAAAAAAACTGGGACAGTTTTTCTAGGCTTTCTTCGCAAGGCCTGCCACTGAAGATTGCATTAATGATCTCTATTTTTGTATACTGAATAAGTCAAATCCATTTGTCACACTGCAAGTGATGGCATACTTAATTTGGATATAGTCAATTAGCCTGGGCTAAGCTCCATAGCCTGCTGCGCACACCTCTATTTTGTATTCTCTCTTTTTCCTTTGCCACACGTAATCCCATTATGACGGACAGACAAAGAGAAATAAACTTGAAAAAAAAAATCACAAAAAAAAAAATCAAAGTTTCACCCATCGCCTTCCAAAACGCAACTAAGTGAAGCCACCGTTTATTTTGTTTTATTTTTTTTTTTTTTTTACCGACGAGAAGTCTCTGTTTGGCTTTTTTGGTGTCTTGCAGGTTAGCGGGAGAAATGTAACTCATGCATCAACTGCGGTTAGACAGATTTATGACACTTTGGGGACATGCTCTTTCCTCTCCCTGCGCTGCTGCAGACCGCTTACATTTTGCAAATCAGTCTGTTGCCAAGACGACGGGCTCCCCCACCTCCCCGGCTGCTTCTTGTTTTGTCATGTGCTCGGGGATGGATAATAGCATCAATGTATGGCGGCGTCGATGTACGGCGGCGTCGATGTGCGGCGCGCGCGCGCGCGCGTGCACGGGGGGGGTTTGGGAGCTTGGAAAGCTTGAGCTTTGAACCAGAGGGAGAGAAACCCGAAGGAGCCCAGGCGTAGGACGGATGGATGGAAAGGAAGGAACAAGCATGAGGCTATGGGCAGGGAGAACATAGGGAAATGCAAGGAGACAATTATCCCTCGGACAAAGTGAGAACAAAGACCCCGTTTGTACTTACTTCCCCCTGGCTTTGCCATTGGTTACCTAGGTGAAGGTTACATGTAGTGCCACTGCCCCTCCATGCCCATATTCATGCCCATTCCACTCATAGGTCCTAGAGGGAGATAAAAATCCAAGAAGATGCCAGAGAATGAGCAAAGTCAACAGATATAGTGCCAAAAGCCCCTTTCCAAAACACAGCACGGCAGAGGGTCCGGGCCCACTCGAGGAGCGAGGAGACGCCCGGTCTCCCTCGGCGGCGTGGAAGGCAGGCAGAAGACAGGCGAGGCAAGGCAGGCAGCTGGGACGACGGCGGAGGGCGGAGGTGCGGTTACCTGCGGCGGCGCGACCGAGGTCACCCGTCGGCGGGCGACGCTCCCCCGGGGGCTTACCTGGCGCTCGGATGCCCATGTGCTGCTGGCCGTCCATCACGAAGCCTCCCATCGGCTGCCCGTCGGGGTTATAGGGTGTTCCTTGACTTACTGGAAAAGCGCAGAACATTGCTTTTTAGCGACAGCCAAAAGGGTCGCCTCTTCTCGCGGCGTCGAGACTCAACCCCCCCACACCCACGGACTGCGTGAGACGGCTACCCATGCCGGCGCTAAAAAGAGGGAAAAACATCCACTGTTCGAATTTAGCGGCCGGGCTAACAAGCTTGCTTAGTTTTGGCTTAATTTCCCACTGCGAGTTTGGAAATGAAGTTAGCGATCCGAAATCTCGAGACACGAGGAGCCCCGGCTCCAGCTGCTGCCGCTGCTGACGTCAATGCAAAGACCTATATAGGAGCCGGATTTTATGGCTGGAATAGTCACACTGAAATCGCAGTGTGTTAAATTACGCCCGTGTGCCTTTCTAAGAGCAGGACCTGAACGCGTCCGTGCCAGAGATTTACCTCTAATGACAAAATAATCGAATGTGCTCGAAGAGGAAGCGTGGCCCAAAGGCATCTTGGACAACGACGGATTTGGATAATTTGGCAGCGAGACTCGGGAAACAAAACCAACTGGGAGTAATAGGCTATTCCCCGATGGTAAATACCCACACAGCTGCGAGCCAAGACCCCAGACAGAACCGGCACGAGAAAACTTAAGATTTTAAAATTAAAAAAAAATAAATTCCCCCCCCAAGTAAACCCCAAACACGCAGCGATCCCAGAAGACAGCTACTAAAAAGAAGAGACGAGGGACAAAAGGAGCCTATACAAGTACCACTACCTGAACGCGAGGTTTTAACTGTACATTAAAAGCTGGCTTCAGAAGTAAGCTGCCTTGGGTTATTAAAGCACATAAAGCTCTACCTCATTGAATGTCTTTGAACTTTACTGAGTCCCACAAGCGATTCTGACCCCTTTGCCCTTTTGACAGGTAATAAAGTTTACAGCAATTCCACACCAAGCCATGCACCAGGGAGTGGTCACAGGAGCAGAAGGAGCTGGGAAGGAAAACTCGAAACAACTACTAAAAAAAACCCAACAACTTTAATTCCAAACGTGTACGGAAAGTCCGGTCACGAAGCGGATCGTTTTAGTTTCTTTTTTTTTGCATTTTCAATGTCTTTTTTTCCCCCAAATATTTTAATCGTGTTAAAATGATTAGGGTTGTAATGAAACAAAGCTGGTTGTATTTTAATTGTCAATCACTCCCAGCATTCATTTCTCATTTATTTACCAGGTAATGGACCTCCCGGTGAATGGCTTGAGGATGGTTTTCGCCTGCGTGACTTGAATACAGTTACTATTGGGGACTTGCCTGCTCGATTGGACTGGTCTATCATGGGCTGAACTATTCTTCTTCTAGCGTTAATAAACCTGCAATGAAAAAGAGGAAAGCAAACGGTTACGGAAGGGACGACTTCCACCCATCCCCAAGCCCTCTCGCCCTGCCGCGGCTCTCCGCCGGGCTGCGTGCGGATGCAAATACTGCAAAACCTCTAACCCCGATGACCTTTGAGAGTACGAGCTTGGGGTTTCCGAGCTGATTTATGTTTGCCTGCTTTTTACCAGAGTCGGACACTTCCATTTCATCTTTTCATGGGGGAATTAGCCGAGTTTTCAGGAAACAATACCAGCAACGCTCTTCTCAATTCGGAACGGGGCACCAAAAAAACAAACCCGGGTGAAGCCGGCGAGATGCTCGTGAGGGCATCTGCTACCTCCCCCTCATTAGTGCCATTTCTGCCTTGTGTCCTCCGACTTCTTATTTCCAATTTTTTTTTTTATCAAAACCTGCCCCTACCTCTCGCAAACCTAATTCCCTTTTAATGCCCACTATTAAGATAATGAACTGTGATGGCAGAACCCCATCAAATGAGGGAACGTCTGGAGTTTTATCACCGCTAAGTCACACTGCTGGGGACTTCAGAGCCGTGCATTCCTCCTAGCCATTTCTTGGTGGGTTTTTCTCCCCCCTCTCTCTTTATGCAAAGTCTGAGGGGTCAAGGCGAGGTCATAGCTTTACAGTAATTGAATTTATAATCCTGTTTTCTCCAGCTAGGCCTGACCATTTACAGCAAACATCTTGTTAAACTGTAATTACTGGACTACTGAAAATTCCCCCCGAACAATGAAAAGCAGATCTTTGGAAATAAAAAAAAAAAAAAAGGTACGGTCGTTTTTAAAAATAGACATCTGCAACCGTACTCCTTGCGTTTTTGTAGCTCTTCGCCTCAGTTAGTCTTGCTATGCTTATTTGGGAAAGGAATATTTAAAATAATTTGGAGCGAAACAGAAGGAGGAGAGGGATCGCAAGTGCCCCGGTCTCCTCTGCGGGCAGTCCTCGTGGCACTGAAATCAAGAGGCTCGAAACCATGGCTGGGAACCTGTCTGAAGAGCGTTAGAAGAACTTCTCTTGCGGTTTCACTCATCAGAAAGCTTAGTTAAAAACCTATTTGGAAAAAATCTCCGTCGAGATTTAATCACGGCAAAGCCTCATAACCAGACTTTACATTCTTTACGAGAGAGAAAAAGAATAACAAAACCGTGTATGCCACAATATTTACTAGCCAAGGAAGAAGCGTGAGCGTGGGTAAAACCACGCCACGCTTGCGAAACGCAATGGGAAAGTCCACGAAGGGCTACTTGGTTGCTTGCTTTTGTTGCCTTTGCTTGGGGTGGCTTGGCAGGAGCTCTCCTCCCGCAGAGATAAAGCCACCAGGACCTTCCCGCAGGCATCAGCTCTGCCCGCCCATTCCCCTACACCTCCGGGGAGAAGAATCGCAAACCACCGCCCCGCGCTGTTTGTTTTGCCCTCATCAAAGACCAGCACGGCGATTTCGGTCTCCTCCTATCTCCTGTTCCCGACTGACTCCCATTACCCAAACTCCCGCAAAAACGGATCAAGATGTGGAGTCCTCATCAAACCTGCCTCGACAAAATGGGCTCAAAGGCACCAATTTCGGGTGCCGGTCTGGAAACCTTACACCTGAACTAGGTCATGTTTTCTCAGCAACAGTATTGGATCAATTTTTCTACACATTTCTAATAAAAAAAAACAAACCTCAACTCCAGCAAACGGTGTTGCAAATCAGTTTATCATTATCTTGTACAAACCATGAAAATTAGAATCATGTGAGCAGAAGGTTAGACTAATTCTCCTTTCTCATTATAAGCACAGGTGTAGCACAAACACCATGCGAAATAAGCAATTAAAAAAAATCTGCTTTTTTTCCCCCATTAGCTGCCTTAGCTCCATGACCAATTAGAAAATTGTTTAATATCTGTAGTCTGCATTTGCAGAAAGCAATTTTCACAGTAACTCTCCTAAGTAAAACAACAACACAAAACCCCAGTGCCCCAGCCATTTCTTTCTGCCTGGCAGGCTCTTGCTATGTTTACTCCATCTTTCTCCTCCCGGATTGCTGGGACCTGTTACTGCGGCAGGAGGGGAGGGTTTTTGGTAGCCGTGAGATTGGCTGGTCACCGAAACCTTCATTTGCCAAAAGCTTTTGCCCCAAAGAAACCCTGAGCAAGGTTAAGCACCCACACCCCAACTTCACAACCTTCTCTTCCTTCTCCTCCAAACTACAAGTGCTTTTAATAAGAAGGGGGGCTCAATAATAAACTATACAGCTAGAATAATAAACTATATAGGTAGAATTTACCAATAATTATCCAGAAGACGTGCCTGCAGTAAAACATATTCTCACCTGTTTGCCCCACGCTATCGCTCGGGATATCTGCTTTAAGAACACTTTACACACAGGTACTTAACAGTTATCTTCTTCCTACGCATTCGTGTAAGTATTTTCTATAAGTAGCAATTCTGCCAAACAGCCCAGTGTTTGGATGTCTTCGGGGGGAATTCAGACGCAAGAACATTTTCCTTCTGGGCAAAGTAATAAAATGACATTCTCGCTCCTCCCACTAGAAGTCAAACGGAGGTCAGCTCCCCATCCTTGTATCTGTTTAAATAAACTGGTCCAGCTGTTTGTTTCCAGGATGCCCTTTAACCTTCTGTCCCATCCTCCCTGCCTTTGTAACAGAACGCTTTACTTTGCATTATAGTAGACTCCAAACCAGTATGCATTAAAAAAAAAAACAGAAGAAAGTATTCACTTTCAAGTTTCTTCCTGCATCCCAAACCTGGAATTCGTAAGAACCCATCAGATTAAAGCTATTAATGTGGCTTGCCTTGAGAGAGCACAATGCAGCGCTGTTAAGTTTATAAATCACATTCGAGAACTCTTTGCAAGCAAAATTGCGAATTAGCTGTAGCTGCAGAAATATACAGGCATGGGGATAATTTCTCCATACTCTCTGTTTTTTTCTTTGATAGAAGGGCTGAGATCTTTGAATTTCCAAAGCGCCAGGCTGACGTAGCACCAGCAAAAATGATGGAACAGAAAAGATAACAGGAAAAATCTCACTGCCCCTTTTCCCTTATGTTCACATTCACCTATCTTAAGAGAAAGAAACTCTGAATCACTCTAATTTTTAAAAGTTCAGAGGAATCAGGACCTAAAAAAGGTATTTGCATATTAAGTGCTACTCAAATGGAGTATTATCAAAATACGACTCAGCATAAAACTTAAGTTAATGATTAAGACAGCCGCATAACCTTACTCGTGTGAGTAAAGACCCGCACAGGCTCCAAGATTTGCATAATGTATTTTTCCCCATACCAGTGCTCTGTGCATTGGTACCTTTGCTCCGATGTGGAAGGGGTTTTTCGGTTTGGGTTTTTTCCCCCAAAGAGCAGAAGCAATAGCGGCACAAACAACATGAGATCCCTCAGTGTACAAGTTGTACCCATCTCTCTGCCCAAGGAGAGCCGAGAGCGCTGCAAAACAAGGCTTTGGGTTGCTTTTTTATCTTTTTTTTTCCTTTTTTTTTTTTTTTTTTTTTTTGCAAGGGGAAGGATCTGGCATGGAGGGAGCATTTGAACAGTTGGGCAAACACAGAAGTTTAAAGTATTTATTATTTTTTTCAAGCTAACTTTTCCTTGCCCTTTTGGATACATGAGATTGCACTTTCCGCCGTGTCCAAAAAAAGCAAGAAAAAACCCAGCTATTCCACCTGCAAAACCCTGAAGAGGAGTAGGAAACCCTCTTTTCTCCAATTTGCATTTTCCTAGGATGTTTTCTCTTCGGCTTCTCGCCCGGGGTCTGTCTCTAGAGGTCACGGGCAGTCTCCCCGGTGGGCGCCCGGCCGGTCCCACGGGTGAGATCCAGCCCCGGCCCCGGGGATGCAGCGAGCCGCCTCTGCACTCTGACCTTCAGCTTGGCCGCCCTCGCTGCCACGCACAAGTTTTGTTTCTTCTCAGCGAGAGGCGGCATGGCTGGTGATGACAAAAGACTTATTTTAGTTGGAAATTGGCTACAATAATAGCAGCCAGAGAGCAAGGATTTTCGGAGGGTCACCAAACCCTCCGAAAGGCACGGTTCGCTAAGGCTCAGGTTACAGCCCGAGTGACATTTTCCGCACGGATCTGTTCTTTCTCCCTTCCCCTTGTATTTCACTTCTGTTGAGTGAATAAAACAAGACCTTCCTCTGCTGTCACGAATTTCCAAAGTCACCTTTGCTCAAGAATCGACAAGAGCGATGGCGGGGACTTCCAATTTGCAGTCTTTGAATGAAATTTTCCAGGACCAGCTGTCTGAAAGGAGATGCTGAGACTTAGCGATATATTGAATTTTTCTCTGCCCCCAACCCTCCCAAATGAGGAGAGTTTCACACCATTACTGACTTTTGAGACTTGGGAGTTGCAGGCTGCTCCCTCTCAATATTGTCCCAAAGCGCCGCATGCGACGGCAAGCCAGAAGTCTGGGTATCAACAGCGGTGCCAAGAAATTCCCGAAAATCCCTCTGCCTCCTTTTCTCCTTGAGCTCCTTCTAGCAAACCAGGCGTAAGGACGATAAGAAAGCCCACCAGTACCTACAAACCCCAGTGCTAAAATCTCTCTTACCCCTCTGAAAAAAATAGTATCCCTCTTGACCACAAACAAATGATCATTTTTTTATAACAGATGCCAAAGTAACCAGAGCCCTTCAAACTGGCAAATAATTCACTTGTAAAACCAGCCGTACTTTTCTGCATACTGGGATCCTTCATTTATACAGCAGCGAAACAGCCTTCTCTATTCAGCGCTTAATTCCTCAACGCTTAACAGGTTTATCTCTAATAAAAACAATTTAAATGGAAAGTGTGCTATAAACCAGGATTATTACACTTCAGTAACTGCTTTATTCCTTATTTTAACATATTTTCATTTTTTTCCTGTGTATTTGTTTTCCAGAGCTTTTTAAGGGAGTCAGTTAAAGAAAAGGAAAAAACCCCTAGAAATTATTTCACCAAATAC
The DNA here is from genome assembly GCA_030449065.1 of Oceanodroma leucorhoa. NCBI lineage: Eukaryota > Metazoa > Chordata > Aves > Procellariiformes > Oceanodroma > Oceanodroma leucorhoa. Next base: position 1,005,027 of record JASVER010000152.1, on the reverse strand, counting down.
TTTCAAATGTTTTAAAAACAGACTTAAAAGTAGCAAGCTCTCTCTGTAATTATGAACAGAAAAAATAACTGCAGACTTTTGAATGGTAATCACACCTCCCCATCCCTAAAACGGGAAATAAATGTTAAAAGAGTGCTTACTGCCATTATTAGAAAGTTCTGATCCTGAAGTCAGTTAGTGAGCTTAATGACCCGTAACTACCAGTCATTAGCAATCCATGCTCTCTGTACTCCCTTTATTTGTAAAGAAAAAAAAAAAAAAATCCAAGACACTCAAGAAACTTTGTTCAATTTAAAGTCAAACCTTATGAAGTCATGTTTGGCAACTTTTCTTGCTTTCTCCTCCTCCTCCTCCGAACCGAAGACAGTTCAGGACTGCAATACATCATTTACAACACTAAATGGAGGTAGGGAGGGAAGAGAGTACACGGGCTGCTAACCGCCCACTCCAGACACGTAATATTGGAATATACTCCAAACGCAGCGAGTCCATCCATCAGGAGGATCGGGAAGGTCTCCTGAAAGCTCTCCTCTCCCTCCCTCCTCCGCTGGCAGCACCAGCGCCAGGGACTGTATATAGGGCCGGGGGTGTCGCAAGACAATATTGAAGAGCGAACAAATAAAATACTATGCAAAAACTAGTGATGAAAAACCACTAATTAGCTGACAAATTTGATGTAAAGCACTAATGAAAGCCATGTGTGGTTCTGCAATTTAGTTTTAAAAATAGCTTCTGACTTCAAGCATTACTATGTGACCCCACCGATGGATTCATGTTGTGCATTCAGAAAAGTTGCTTTAAAGCAGGAGAGTGCTATTGAATCTCTCGCAAGCCAACCCTGCTAATGTAGCGAGCATATTGAGTGCAAAAATAGAAAGCCGAGAGATGGGATCAGGTACGCGCTCCTTGCAAGAGAGCTGGCTGTGCCCTACATTTTGGCCGGCCCAACATGCACCAGCTCTACCTTTGGCCACCTCCTGTGCTTGGTCTTCTTCCAAGCCCTTAAGCCCTGCTTCCTCTCCTGCTCCATACCATGCTTTCTTCTCCAATCACCACGGGACGCATCCTGCCTCCAAATAAACAGACTGGATCTGGTGGAGCACCCGGCCACCAGCCCCATGGGACACCACGCAGCCGCGGTGACCGCCTCGGGGTGGCAGCGAGCCCAGTGGTGGCTCGTGCTCTTGGAGCAGAAGGGACGGCTTATGGCTTTCCATCGAGGTAGGACCCACAAACTCCTGGCCCTGCTCTTCCCTTGGCCCAAATGCTCCCCTAGCCCTATCTCCACACAGAGCTCGCGGCTGGTGGCTGCTCGATGGGTCTTTCTAGAAGAAAGCTGGGCAGGAAACACTTTTCCCATCTTGCAAAATTTTCCCTGTTCCCCAGCAGGATGGAGCTAAAGCCTATTTGTATTTATTTAGTTAGTTCTGAATGAAAAACAAGGGAGGGACTCGCTAGAGAGTAGTGAAGAGCCAACGTGCCCGGAGAAGGGCTCCCTGGAGATGCTCTTCCCCACTCTGCCCATCTCCAGTGCCCTCCCACATCACAGGCGAGCTGCTGTTGGCCTTTCTGGTACGCTCTCCTCCCTTCTCCTCCTCCCCTCCCATCCACAAATCCTACTCAGTCCTCCAAAAAGCTCAGCCGACATGGGAAGTTTCCGGTGAAAATCCAGGTCTGGCATCCAGGCGTCTCCCCACCCGATGCCAGGGAGCCAGAGCAGAGGCCGTGTTGCAGGTCTCGGCTGCGCCGGGGAGGGCTCGCAGCAACCTCATTCCCTGACACCGCAATTCCCTCAGGGTGCAAAGCAGATGTAAACTCGCCCTCGGCAGCCAGATGATGTAAGGGGAAATCTTTACATGGCAAAGCGCCAGCGGAGCTGACCTCCCGTCTCTTCCCTGCTCCCAAATCCCAGCGCAGCTGTACTCTGCTGATCTCCGTGTGCCACAATTAGCCTTTAAGGAATATGGCAAGGATTCATCTAGTAGAGCAGCGTTAAGGCTGCTCTAACTCACGCCCGGGACAGCGCTGGACCCAACACAACACTCCAGTTGGGTACACAACACGCTCCCGGCCAAAATCTTGCCTCCCACAAAAATGCTCTCCCTGCCCAAGGACTGATGCCCTGTAGTTGCTTTTCCACTGTAGATTTGGAGAGCGATTCATCTCGGCGCCATACGGTGCACTGTCTTTGCTGGGATAGAGATGTATGTGCTTCAACGTCCAGACCACGCCACAAACCCCAGGACCTCCCAAACGCTCGGGGCAGGCGCTCTGCAAGCTTCGAGAGCAGCCCAGGCTGCGATGCACAGCTCCCAGCTCAGTGTTTTCTTCCAGCTCTGAGCGGGGTCTGAACCTCAGCTTTCCACCTGAACCTCCAGGACAGCACGTCTGGATTCTTTAACTCAGGTCCTGGTCTGGTGCCTGCCATCAGTGCAGCCCAGCGGCTTGTCTTCAGCAGATCACTTCAAACCAACAACCCGAGTCCCACTCGACGGCAGGGATTACGCTGGGAATGGGTGAGAACCGACAGCAAACTACTCGCTACTTCTTTGAAAACATTCCTCTTTCTTCCAGCAATTTCCTTGTCCTCTGTCGATTCAGCATAATTCCCTGTTTAAGGGAACGTAGTGTTTGTGAGAGGTGCCTCCATGATCTCCGAGCTTTCTCCTGCCACACAAGTGGTCTAAACACTCCTTTGAGGTCCAAGGCTTTTTCCATACATGAAGTTGGGAGCCTTGTCCAAATAGCTTTTTCCCTGTCCACTCCTACCTATAACGCATACGACATGGGAGCTAGAAGCTGTGCCCGGTCCTCCAGTCCAAGCGAAACCGGAGAGGCTGCTCCCACATCTGGCACTGGTTTAAGTGCGTTCCTGCTCACTGAAGGATGCAAGAAATGCCCTGTCTGCACTCCTGGATGGATCTCCTCATCCTCCTCGTCTCCAGAGGCCACTTAAGGAGTACGGAGTAACTCCGTACCCTGTCACCCCACACCAGCTCCTCCAGCCTGCGGGACAAGGAGAAGTGAACCCAGGGTGGCCAAACCAAAAGCCCTGACACGTGTCTTTGGGGGAAAACACCCCCGGAGCCCCCAAAGAGAAAACGTACTGAACGCCTATATGGGACCTGTGATTTGTACATGAAATAGGCTTTGACATCACTCTGCTACGTACCCCGAGACATCGGCTCGGGGCGGTGGAGGGAAGCTGTGATTCCTGTGGTTGCATCTTCCCCCCCACCACCGAGACAACAAACACGAGCACGTTGGTGTACTTCGTGTGATGTGGGGACCTGAAAAACTGGTTTGAATTTTTTTTTTTTCCTTATTTTTTTTCCCAGAAACCACAAAAGATACAGTTCTGAGTCACAGCCAACCTGAAAAACAATCCCACACTTCTGGACGAACTTCCCCCCCCAAAGACATCCTACTTCAAAACATTGTTCTCTAACCACTACTAATAACCTACTTTGTAATCTACTTTATCTAAACATAATTTCCCATTAAGTGAAGTAATTCATTTTGCTTACAATCCTACTCCTGACGGCATTTTATTCAGGGCAGGAGAAAAGAGAAAAGACATCCTCGGAAAACAACACAAACAAAACACACACGGGGAGGTCAGAGAAATGTCAAAGATAAAAAGAATTTGTGAGACCATGGGACACAGAAAGCTTAGGGATCAGCCCTCAGATGGTATAAACCACCTTTATAAACCAGGTGAGAAGTCGGACATCTCTGGGATAAACCTGAATTAAAAAGGAGCTATTGCTATTGCGCTTTATGATTAGCCAAAAAAGCCACAAGGACTACAGCGCCTGGGCAGGGATAAAAAAAAAAAATATGACCTGTGAAACTGTTACATGACCTAGATTTCGTTGACGAACTGCAGAAGTAGTATTTTTTCAGCAGCATCTGCTGCCGTTTCTTTTCTTTTTTAAAAGTAAAATAAAAGGCGGAAGCCTCGTTAGTGCTAACTCTGGTATAGCCAGCCATACATCATTTACACCAAAAGCATTTCAGGGCAGGCAGGGCAAAACGCACGCCCTCAAAAGCACGCCCTCGCCCTGCGCCTCTGGCTGTGTCTCATTTTTGAGAAGAGAAAATTGGCTTAGCCAAGAAGGAGGCAACATTTGCCCCATTTTTAATATTTCAGGCTGACTTTTTAACCACGCAGTTTGTTTTATGCAGGTGCAGCCCCGAGCTAGCGCCTGATGTAAGCGCGAGAGAGGGTCTCTGAGGGCACCTTTCTCCGCGTGTTGGTGTTTCAGTTCGCAGCGGTTAATCGCTCTACACCAGTCTCAGCAACTGTTGACACAAAATAGGTGGAGATCAGGTCTGTGCAAGCACAAAATACCAGAAAGGCAAACTATATGTAAACACACCTCAGATAGCTATGACAAGAATAGACCAAAACCTGACTTGCAAAGCAATGACAAACCATTACTCTCCCCTTCTCTCTTTTTTTTAATATATTGAGTGTGTATATATATATAATTATTTTTTTAATATATATATCGAGCGTATTTTTCCTGACAGAAGCACCTCTTGCACTAAAGAGAAACCAAGCCCCGAGAATTGTATTTACAGAAGAGGGGGCAGAGCCCTCCCCTTGCTTGCATTTCCACAATACAATGGTGTCCTGGATGAGGTTTTTTAAAGCCAAACTCTTGTTTTGAGACAATGCACACCTGAATCTCTGCCTTTTTAAACAAAAAGTAGCAACCAAAGCCTTCTGACCCCGACCCTGATCCTGCAGAGCAAAGCTAAGGCAGGAGCGGAGAAAAGAGCAAGCGGCGAATGTTTGCACGGCGCCGCTTCATTTTATTTCCCTGACACCTGACAGCGCATTCGTTACAGAATATTAATGCACTGACTAAAAAAAAAAGTTTGTCAGGTACAAAACCACCCCAGAAGAGGATGGAAGGCCCAAGGGAAAAGAGGATTTTTTTTGGCTGCGTATTAACTTCTCAAGTGCCAAGCGCCTTTCGCTAGGCAAGACTATTGGCAGGCAAACCCCGTTTGCACCATACGATGCTCGGCGGTGGGAACCGACCTTTCTCCCTCTCAAAAAAGCATCTGTGTGAACAAAATAACACCAGTTATTTTATTTGCTAGATGCTCAGGGCGCCACTAATTAGTCTGTTAGTTCATGCAAAATTATTCCACGTTTGCTCTTGAAATAAACGGTGATTCCTCGGCTGGTTTTGCCCAGCCTGAATGCAAGGGGTGTCAGAGCAATGGTTAGGGAAAACGTCCTCCCTTGGTGCTCCTGGACGTCGTGACCCCTGTTTTGGGGCAGTTTGGGGCACGCAGAGACTGCCAGGGTCTATCAGCTCTCCAGGGTGAACACCCTTCCTCTGCTCCACCTGAAATCCCAGAGGCCAAGGGGAGCATTTCCCCAAAAAACCTCTTTATCTACCTCCTCCAAGCATCTGCCCCCTTTGGAAAAACACTCGTGTTTCGTGCCAAAACCGTATCACTACTCCTTAAACCCGTGCGCTGAAACCAAACCCCGCACGTTTAAACCACTGTGCTTTATTTTTAAATGGCTTTACTGAACTAAAAAAAAATACCAGCCTAAAATCCGGTGATAGGATGGTACCTGATGGCTCTAAATTCACAACTCTTCCCCCTGCAAGCTATTTGCTCAGCTTTTCTAATAATACCTTGGCTGCCTGGCAGCTCTCCAGGGCTGTCTAAGGCAATATGCAAGCTAAACATTTTTTCGTCTGATTTCAATATTTTCTTATGAGTAACTATACATGATTTTACCTAGTGAGTATTCCTGATTGCTGTAATTTAAGAACAGAGAAATAGACTACAGATGTAATATTATTATTACAATTGGCATTCAAGGTGAAAGGCATAACAATTAGCTAAGACTTAGTGAAAACATAAATGTAAAAATCTGCTTGAAAATCCCAGCACATGGTACGTTTAGAACTGCTAATTTACCGCACATATTCCAAATTGCTCAAACGGTATAACAATTCACCCAGCAAGATCTCTTTTTTAATGGTTTTCTTGGGGGTTTGTGGTTTTTTGGTGGGGCATGATTTTCACGCCGCAAACACCTACTGTCTTATTTTACTCTGGAATAACAAACAATACGTATTCGTTAAAGCTGCAACATATATTCTTTCTTACTTCTTTTTTTCCTGCTTTCGCATGCATTCCCATTAACGAAACAGTGTTTAAATAACATCTGTATATGTATTATTGAATCACATAAAGAAGAAAAGTAAATAGTTTCCAAAATCTGACGGTTAAGTTTGTATTGCTGAAGTTGAGAGGATAATTTGTGAATGTTTTAACATTTACAAGTAAATAAGTACTTGTATTTACTGTATCTGATTACTGGGAAAAGTATTTGTTATGTTCTTACACAGATTCAAATTGCATCTTGACCTTTTCTCGTTTAATCTGTTTACTGCAACAAAAGCAGTAATAGATACATCTGAAAACAAGCAGATATTTTACTCGCTTAGGACTAAAAATCCCCGCGTGCGACGTGCTCCGCAAAGTGGCAAACCGAATAGCTTGCCTATTTATTGTAGCCTGCGATTTGGTAGGCAGCGGGGGTGAAAATCCACCCCTGCGTGTAGGACCAGCACCTGCTTTTGCTATGCTCCCTCCCTGCCGGCCTCCTCCCCCACTTACACCCTAAAAATAGTGCTTAAGTGGGACTAAAGTGGTGCGCTGGTCATGTGCTGGCCTTTTGCTCAGGGTGAGTATCACCCTCAGCGAAGGAACTGAGCGAAGCTGATGTCTACGCTCAATGCCCAGCCCCATGAAGGAGCCTTTCCATCCCCTCCAAGGGGCTGACGAGGGGCTCCACACATGGGAATCACCAGACAACATTATCACTTGGATTTGGGGGTGTCTGGGGTGTGCTTTAGATGCACCGAACCCCAGGCATGCTACGATAAAAAAATCACAGCGGGAAAACAGGGGCCTGGGACTGTTTTCCAAAAGGTGGCAGAGTGAAGAGCCATGCAGCCGCTCCTCCTTCCCCTGCACATCTGCGGAGGGGCGGGCGGGGGCTTCCTGCATCTGCCCCATCTGCATCTGTCCCCATCTGCGTCCCCCCATCTGCCCCATCAGCATCCCCCCATCTGCCCTATCTGCATCCCTCCATCTGCCCCATC
>JASVER010000152.1:914374-997240 GCA_030449065.1 Oceanodroma leucorhoa | reverse complement strand
CATCTGCCCCATCTGCATCCCCCCATCTGCCCTATCTGCATCCCTCCATCTGCCCCATCTGCATCTGTCCCACCTCCATCCATCCCATCAACATCCCCCCATCTGCCCTATCTGCCTCCCCCCATTCGCCCCATCAGCATCCCTCCATCTGCATCTCTCATCTGCCCCATCAGCATCTTCCCCCATGCTCCCCATTAGCATCTCCCCATCTGCATCCCTCCCACCTGCCCCATCTGCATCCCCCCCATCTGCTCCATCCGTAACCCCACCATCTGCAAGCTGGGTCGGGCATGACCGGCGAGCAGATGGGAAGGACACCCCTCGCAGCGGTGCTCCCCGTTGGTTGCTGGGTGCTGAGGAGCAATCCCCTATGAGAAGTGCCAAAATCCTCCCGTCCCCGCCACGCCACCCTGGCCTGCCCTTGCCACGGCAAAGAGCTTCATCCCCTGCCCCATGCGACTACAGCGGCAAAGCTCTACCGCTGCGGTTACCCACGAGCCTAGAAATGGAGACCGGAGCAAATTTCCTGCCGAAGGAGAGATGTGATGGAGCTGAAAGTGTAAGAAAGTATTTCTGGGTGTCTATGCCCTGAGCTGGCTGCGCTACACAGTCAGGTGGTCTGGTCTTCCTGTCGCAAACCCATCTCAGATTTTTCAAACTCATCTTCAGGCTGGTCTTGGAGCCTTTTTAAAATGTCTCCCTTATAAAGTTTCAGCAAAAATAACTTCAGCTGTCTCCAAAAATGAGATTAGGGAAATTCGCATTATTTGATCATTTTTTCCAGTGTGTTTGGTTGGGGTTTGTTATTTTTTTTTGTAAGCCTAGGAAATTATACGCAAAATTGACATTTAAAGAAGCCAAGGTCATAAAATCAAGAACTCAAGAGTTAGGAAACTGTATTACTAGAGCTGCTTGCACCCTATTCTTTAATCTACTTTATATGCAAATAGTTCAGTTACCAGCTCACGGTACAATTTTTGATAGGGCCCAATGCCTCAACCACCCCAATGATGATTAGTTTGTGGTAAGAACAAGCCAGGGCACTATAATGTAGAAAAATTGATTTCTACAGGAAATAAACTTTGTCAAAGTTGAACAAATAAGGCAGCAAATGGCAAGAAAAGCAAAGCAGTCCTGGCTGAAGCAGCTGAGCACTGCACTGGAGAAGAGGATTCAGCTCTGCTGCTGCCTCGGACTGCTCGGGAGCTACCGAGTAAATCACCAAACCCAAACTTTTCACCCGTAGTTACTGATTTCTCGCATCTCTCCTCCATACCCAACACTGGAGGTTGGCAACGTAAGATGCCGAGGCACTCAAAACTTGGAGTTTCCACTGAAACTTGGCGTTTCGGTGGTCGTTGGACCTTAAATGTGGGTCACTTGCTGTCATTTTGAGTCATCTCATAGTCCCAGGCCAACCCAAAACCGGTCGCTGTGCTGGACCTGGACCTTCCTGAGCCTCACTTCTTTACCTGTGAACCGGGACAACACTATTCTCTCTCTTTGCAGGGGAACTGTAAAAATATCATGCAGACCCACAACCTTGTATGCATATATAGGCAAGCGGACTTGGGTATTACAGCAGTAAGCGCCGTAGGAAGGCCCAGCAGTAATTATTAATTCCATCTTCAAGCACAGTTTGAATACAGCTCAACAAACGAAGCCCTGAAGAATGAGGGTAAGATAAAATATTGACTAGCTGCTCCGTCATTGTCTGGTCTGTGCCCTAAATAGCAGAAGGATATTCTGGAAAAAGCAGAATGGAAACACCTAATAAAAGGCTGGAGCTTTAAGGATTTGAATTTATCTTTTCTTTTAAGATCATTCTAGTGCAGTTGTACGCAACTCTAAATAGAGTGATAGTCACATACAGACATGCACATATAGAGAAGTTATATAGACACATTATTCTACAAATATACAGACATTCATCTGTGTGTACCTAGACTTCCCTAAAACATAAACAAGCATCCGACACCTAATGCAGCCCTTGATGAGAATTGCTCTCTCTTCTCCGTAGAGCACCGCCAGTAATTATTTACCATTAGTTCTTAACGGGAAGAGATTCAGCTGGGATGTAGTAAACAAGAAAACTGTATAGATTGTTCAATATAGCCTGGCAGGCTCTCAACTGAGGTAAGAAGTGATTGGATCACACCTCCTGGATATTTCAATCACAGTTTTTATCACCAGGGAAAAGCACCTTATTAACCTGTACTTGGTCAGGTCCCTTCCATGTCCATATATGCAGCGCTGTCGAGATCATACAAGTGCCCCTTCTAGTTCACGTTACCATGCTTCGAACCCTAAACTGCTGCGGGGTTAAACGACTAACAAGATGGAGACCCGAAGGGTTCGTTTAGACTAACGACATCTTGAACTCTGCTACCTTCCTACCTGCCGTGGATTTTTTTTTTTTTTTTTTTGCGACAGGGTAAGGGCTCCCTCTTCCCACGACAAAAGCGGCGAGCCGGGGCCAAAAAATGAGCCTAAAAAGACCAGTTTTTGTTTCCTAACAAAAACGTCGGGTTTTTAAAAAAAAAAAAAAAAAAATCCTCCGCGTGGATTATTTCATTACTTTAAAAAAATAAAACAACCCAAGGAAAAAGGTCAAGTTAAAACTGTGGTATTTTTAAAGATATGTGCCCTACCACTGATACATTTTCTGGCACGTCTCACATCATCATCCCATTCCTGTGACTCCTCCACCATCAATAGGAGTTGTGTGCATCAACCCGGGGAGCCTGAACACCGGGCAGTCCGTATGTGAAAAGCACCATTTTTTTCGTTACGGCAGAGAACTGAAGTATGCAACTAGCACATACTGTAAAGGCATTCAAAATATGACAAAAAAAATTGTTCAAATGCTTTCAATCTGCAGAAAACAAATGCTCTCTTCACTAACTGCTGTGTGGCAAACTTCTAATTCCATCCAGAAAATCCAGCATTCCCAGTCTGGGCTAACGACCATGCCACCAGACATGAGTTTATGTTTTTCATGCACATTTCATGTATTCCCACATGCTGTGTTGCTGCCAATAATTTATGACTGATCTGCACCCAGCCTGCCCTTCAGCATTTTATTTAATCTCTGCAACAGTGATTTACAATGACTCATCATTAATACAAAAATGTACATGTGTGTTAACAAGTTTGGAAGAATCTAAGGAGGAAGGCAAAATTTTTTTGCAAGTCGTGGCTGAATGACTTACGAGCCCGCTGAAGAAAGGCGAAGCTAACCAGAAACAATACGTTAGCTCTTCCCTGCAGCAAACAATTTAGGCAAGAAGAGTTTCTTCTCCTGCATACCACCTTAGAAGAAAAGGGATTGAGGAACAGGTTGGGAGAGGGTTGCCCGTATCCCCAGGATTCGGGAGGGGATGAGCAGCTCGTTGGTCACCCCACGGCTGGATGTTTCCCGAGGACGCACGCGTGTGTGCGCGCAACCTGCACGCTCGGCCACGGCCTCACAGCCTCCTTGCTCCTCAGCATCCAAAAAGCAGGGGCTGAATTACCGTATTTTGGCATCTCTGCCCACCACATACGGATACCTGTTATTTCAAAAAGCCCCGACCGGCTCTATAGTGTTAAATCTTCGCGGGGCTGGGAAGGGGAATTGTCTCAATAATTTATACAATTGTAACACCGCAGCAGAATCACCAAACTAGCTCAAGCAGAGGAAGCCTGCCCTACATCCACCAGGCTTCAGTCATAATGTATTTTGACCTACTTTTTTTTTTTTTTCTTCCCCTTGCACATAAGGAACTTATAAAAACACATCTGACACAAAGCCAATGTAAAAACTCCTCAAATCCGTGCCGAGATGGGTACTGAAAAACACCCTGGAAAGTCACTTGGGAAAAATTCTACCAGCTTTAGTTCGAAGCATCCCATGGTCATCATCTCGAAAGATTTCTTTGATGGCCCATCCTAAACTGACACGGTTGCCCGTGCCGAATCCTACGCTCCCGGACCCCTCCGAAGCAGCACACGCTTGCTCCACCCGTGGTTAAATAAGACCCCTGACGAACATACACGGCTTCTCAACTGGCCAAAGCGCCTATCGTTAAACTGAAGGACAACCATATAAATTAGGGTATCGCCTGGATGAAGGTTGGAGGACGTAAAGCTGAAGCAAACACTAATTTTTTCAGGCTGAGCCAAAACACTGTGGGTTACGTTTCCTTATAACACGTATTTTACGTTTAGTGCCTTTTATTCCTCCGTTTTAAAGTAAGTATCGTGGAAGCGTACTTCACATACACTAAGTATTTGGTATTTTCCTTTATTCAGTCCCTTAAAAGGCTTCAAAAAATTGATCTCCCAGGGCTGCTGTGGGGTCACAGAAATTGATAACCCTTACAAGCTATGCTTATGTGAGCCCGCCTGCGTCTCCCAGATAATGCACTTTGTAAATTAATCCTCCAAAGGCAAATATATTGTAAGTAGCTTGTTATCTCTAAAGTACTAAATTGAAGAATACATGGGATTATATTGACAGAAATTACATTTTCTGTAATGGGGTTTAATATATCTGAAATCTCTCCCATAGGCTCCTACTCTCTCTAGGAGAGGAGGGTTTGTTAATGTAGGTGCAATGGACATCAGGACCAAATTTATTCACTAAAATGGATTAGGCCATGTAATCAGAGCTTCAGTAATATTAATCTCTGACACTTATTGAACGGAAAAAAAATACTTTTGTCTGCAAACTGGCATTCCTCCCTCCCTCTTCCCCAGCAGGCTCGCCATTTGCCTTGGCCATTTTCTGGGTATTACTTCAAAGAGGATAAGGTTTCCCATCATAAACACTAATCTAAAAATATTAGGACAATTAATTAGATACACTTAGTTTTACAAGGTATTAGATTGCAATACACTTCAAATATGACACTTGTTCTGGGATAGTGGGAGAAACCTGCATTTCGATGCAGTAACAAAGGGTAATAAATCAAACTCTTTTTTAAGGGTTTGCTGTTGTGTTTCTATACTTAAATCACGAGTAATTTTCACTGGTTGCCTTCACCACATCCCCGACAGTTAGCAACCCCAAATCCACGGCAGAAACAGCACGGATCCCGATTTCCTTCAAACAAATCGCTACTACAACAGAGCAGGGGCTCCAGCAACCCCGAGCTGGAAAAAATAAATAAAACTGCTCCACACCATACTTTGGCAGCAAAGAGCCAGATTGCCCTTAAACTTTATTCAAACTTTCAAAAACTGGACTTTTAAAACAAATGGGTAAAGAGAGGGAAGGATGTCAGTCAAAAAGAAAAACCTACTAACAACATCAAAAAAAGCATGACAGCGTCCCAAAATAACAATACGCTCCGCAGAAACGGGGCCAACTGCCCCTTTTTTCCCCCCCAACATCTCGACCTCTTCCCAGACCAAAGTTCTCAAAATGGATGTGGTTTCCTATTGAAGAAGACACATCCTCAGCCAGAAGGAGGACCGGTACCCAAATGCGAATACACTGAAATCTGCCCAAGCGATGGGAAAATAAATACGGCTTGTTTTCTGCGGTAGCAAACCTCCTAGTTCCCATAACCGAAACCACTCACCCGGCTATATTCCTTTTGCATCAATAAACTGCTGGGGACGGGGGGGGGGGGAGCAGACAAGGGCAAGGTGTGTCCTCAAAAATGCAAAGCGTTAGCCGGAGGGTGCTGGCGGCCGTATAGAAACACTGAGGAAAATTACTTACCAATTGTTCACTTGAAGTATAGTGAGCCCTGTGTCTTGTGCCAACTGCTTTTTCTGTTCTTCTGAAGGGTAAGGGTGCTATAAGACACCAAAATAAATATATACATTTAAAACAATGCTTTTTTGGCCTACTTTTTATTTTAAATTAAAAAAAAAAAAAAACACAGAAGCGTGACATCTATTATTGAAAGGTGAAAATGCTGAGGTGTGTCACTCTCTTATAATTATTAATGGGCTACTACATCACTTAATTAATGGCAGTAAAAGACAAGCCAATTATAAAGATTAGTGAAGTGGAGAAATAACTGCTTAGGATACTGGCAGTACCTTGATACTCAAGAAGGATATTTGTTGCATTAGCTGAAAGTTTTTGCACTTGTCTCGAATGACCGATTAGAGTCAAATCACCTTTTTTTTTTTTTCTGTATTTCACAGAACAATAAAGAACGTGATAAAGCACTTCTCTGTAAAACTCAAACACGCTGATGTTTTCTGAGATAGTGAAGACAAATCTTGCCAGTGCCCCAAAATAATTTGCAAATAAGATCAGCATCCTGAACATAAACAAACGCCTGGGTTTTGAACACAGGCCAACGCAAGGTCAACGATCAGCACATTTTTGCCTGACATAAACATAGCTGTGCTGCACTAATCCTAAGAGACAGAAAATAAATACTGGTTTAATTGAAGATAATGTTAAAATTCAATCATAAGTTAAGTTTCTTGTGAGAACTTGATTGCTTTCTCAGAAAATTCGCTTCTGCATGAATACAGATTGCTTAATAAATCAACAGCAAAAACCACATCCAAGTTTGAAATTTAGAAATATCATTTTTGTCCTTCCCCTCCATGTAAAAATGTCACGGTCCCAAAAGGAAACGGCCAAATATTGCAAACGTAACAAGTCCCAGGAAAAACCCTGTTTTGAGGATCCGGCTCGGCTCCCAACCTGGACACCCAAGTCCCAGTACACATCGGATTCAGACCTGGTCTGCTGCAAGGTGCTTAATAACGTTTTAATAAAGATAATTTGATATAACTGGTTAGACCTATCCCCACATCCCATTTGGCAGCTGGTTGTCACAAGGTATTTGCTGTTATACACACATCCCTTTTTTTCCCCCGAAACATTCCCATACTCTTTGGATGTATTTTTCGGCATAATATTACACGAGACGTAAACTGAAACCTTGTAAAGCGCAAGAATTTAAAACCTCATAAAAGCCCGCAATCTTATTGGTATCGTAACTATTTAGCAGATTTTATATATCCTTGTAAACAGCATAATCTGACATCTAATGGCTACGTTACATGCCTGCATCACCTCACTTTACCAAATTTGAATTTTTGTTGTAACTCCCGCAACTTCCCTTTGCCCAATGTGCCCATTTCAAAGCCTACCGCCACGGCCATCGGCTCCAAAAGATACATTTTTTTTCACCCCAAAATGGTGTGGAATTTCCCATTCTTCTTAAAATACTGTTTTCTTGACAGTAAGCCCACAGATAAGCTGCACACCTGTAAACTACCCCCTGTATTTTCTGCATGTACGTGAAACAGCTCCAGAATTGCAAAGTGGAAGACACAAGGAAGGGGATTTTACTTCTTTTTTACAGGTAATTTGCATTTTACACATGCAAAAATATAGCATGAGTTTTATAGTCCGCCTTACATACACGTTCATCCACAACAAACAGTTGTACTTGACTTACGTCCATCTATCTGAACATAACATTTTGCTTCTCTTCAAAAAAAAAAACCCTACAGGGATGATTTGTAACATTTTCATCTTTATAGCTTACTTCCCATTTCATTACTTTGCTATCAAGCGAGGACAAAATTATTCTTTTTTTTCTTATTTCGCTTTGCCACCTTACATGTGATCTAATTTTAAGTAATTGAACAAACTGTGTCTAATTTCATGCAGCAAGCAATAATTACTAGACAGCCTCTAGCTATTGGAATTGAGAACTCTGTCTCCATTAAGCAATGTTCAATTGTTCTGGACTTTTTTCCAAATAGACAAGACTGGGTAAAATTAGCCATCAGAATAATACAGTCACAGTAAAAATAATTGCTTTAAAAGTCCCAACCCCCAAATTCCTCAAATTGTGGTATGTTTAAGGTCATCTGATTTTTTTTTTTCATAGCCTAGCACAGCATAAACTTTTAGTTTCATGATAAATCTATAATTGCCATAATCACATGACAGCCAGGACTTCACGTAGCTAATCCCTCTTAGCTAAAGGTTCACAATGCGGCAGGCTTTTTAACTATGATTCAGTGTGGTTTAAAATATCTTAAACGCTGGGCATCCTTATTATATAAGCCTGCTGCGGATTGTACGAGTTGTTCCTTTGTAGGCTAAAAAAAAAAAAAAATAATAAAAATGACTTGACAAAGAATCAGCATGCCACAGGCTAGGTTGCTATAAAAACATTCAAAGCCGGGTTGCATTCCCACCCACAGGGCTAGGAAGGCCTGTGCTACAGGCAAAGGCAGACATCACATTGCAACAGAGAGAAAGGGGGGAAACCCTGAGAACTGCCATTTTATGAAGAAATAGGAAATTCAGTCGAAACTGTTGCTGTTGGTCTTTCTTTCACCCCTGCGAGAACGACAGGTGCTTTCCAAAAGCTTTCTAATGGTTGTTTAAAGGGATAAAGACACATGCACAGAGATATGTGTATATATATTTGCATATATATGTATATTTGCGTGTATATGTATAAAAAATATATAAGTATATATATAAATACATACATATACATATATCTTAGTCATATGGTTTAGTTTTAGGTAGTCCTGCGAGGAGCAGTGAGTTGGACTTGATGATCCTTATGGGTCCCTTGCAACTTGAGATATTCTGTGATTCTATGAAACATATAAATACATACATATATAAACATATATATAGAAGCGTGTGCCTAAAAAACACTGCACTGACTCCAAGTTGGCAAGCCCACCTATCGCTCCGGATCACTTTGGGATATCAAAGCAAATGGTACCACTGTTCGATAAACAGTGACTTGAGACCTTTACTTTGTTGTGTACATTAGCTCCTACCATTATCTCTTAAAAGCTTAATTATTTGCAAACAATTGATCAAGATGGGAATTGGAGAAAAGAGACGCTGGACCACCGGGAGAGCTGCAATGCATTAGGAGAGCAAACAGAATTACCTTTAGGTAACTTATAATCAGAATTAACGATTGGGACCGTACGCGGGGCAGCGCGAGAAGCTGTAAGGCTCTTGCTGGAGTGTTTTCCATTTGATCTGCATTAACACCTCGAGTGAAAGCCATAAAACGGTGATTACAGATGGGAAGGCTGACCCTCCTTCCCAGAACCAGCCCAGCTTGTGTATACTGGAAGATTGCAGACAGGCTTTCTTGCCAAGGCCAGAGGGAAAGGGCAAGTCCAAGGGGAAAAAAAAGTAGGAAGCAGACAGGTTAAAAAAAAAAAAAAAAAAAAAAAAGGCTTTCGAAAGAATAAGGCTGGCAACCGATAAGGACCCTGAATCTGGCTCCGGTATTTTCTGATCACGCCTGCTGCTGCTAGAGCCCTACAGAGCAGCATCCACCGAACGATATGAGACCTAGTGCTTTTCCCTTCCCATAAATCTAGCGCTGAAATGCGGATTGTTTGGCACCATTAATGTGTTTTTGAGGCTCTGTGGTATTACTTTTAATAATGACTTAGTACAGAAAGTGATTGCTTAATAACACCATCAAAGTCTGCATGCAAATGAAAATTATCCCTGGGGGATTTGCCCAGGGTAATATGAACAGTTAAGGAACATTTGAAAAGGTAAAAATAACTATGCAAAATATGAGTCAGAGCAGTCGTTTTAGCAGTAACAAAGAAATCAAAGTGACAGAGAGAAAAATGTAACTCTCCATCATATTCTCTCGTCACTGTTTTATGAATGGTATTTAGAGAGCAGCAGTCTTAATAAAAGCCCCTTTTTAATGCAGCTGAGATCATTTTTAGCAAAACAAACAATAATACTTTTTTTTTTTTTCTTTTACCACCTTTGACTACAGCCGATGGGTAAAGTCTCCAGTAGATACAGATGGAAAGCATCCAAGTTTGTCTCTTAATGATACCCCTTGTCCAAATGTACTCCTTTCCTCAAATTTTCCACCCCAGGCTGCAAATGCTGGATGCCAGGACAGAGATAGACTTTATCTTATCTGTAACCCAATACCAATAACACTCCCTCCCTCTCTGCCTTGCCCGCCGTAGCAGCGCATCGTAATGGTCGCAGAAAAATACGAAAATAATCCTGCCTGCAGCTTACCGCTGAGATAACGGGAGGCAAACCCGCCCCTTCCCACCCCCCAAATTACCAATTCCTCGTGGCACCGAACCGCCTCGACACCAACACCGCCAACCAGCCCTACCACAGCACAGCGGCAGAAGCAATCCCCAAGCCAAAAGGTTGAACGTTGACGTTATAAGGATGTTGTGGCAAAAGGTTGAACGTTATAAGGATGTCGTGGCAACCGTCCAGTGTCGCCCTTATCGCGGCAGCGCCGTCGCTTGGCTGACCGTGCCGGGAGAACCATTTCGGAAGTCCTTTTATCCCCTTCCTCCGGCCCTCTGCCTCCTCCAGAGCTCAGCGTAACGCACCAAGGCGAGACGACCTTGAGCTAAACTCTGGTAGATGATGGAGAGAAACCGCCCTCCCAAAATGTATGCCCTTGGGGGTGTCTATTAACTGTTTTCTAAACTCAAAATGAAAAGAAAAAAAAGCCCAACGCTATGATTTTCTTGTTTCTGAAGAGCAACCCAGCCCACACCTAACTCAGTAACCGGAATAAAGCCCAAGGTTCAGCCCTTCAGTGACAAACCGCACATCGGTTTTATACTGAACTCTGAATCCTTGCTTTACCCAAACTTGCCCAGGGTTAGCTCAGGCAGTGGCGCAGCCCTTCGGGTCTCTCCCCTTCCCTTACCTCCTCCTGGGTTGCATTTGAACTGTTTACATTAGCCATCAAGTTGATCTACGAGAAATTATTATTATTTTTTTAATATCCATAATGCTTTCCTATTGTCTCTCAGCTTTATGAATTAGTTTTACTGTTGCACTGAATGCTTTTTTTGTCTCCTGACTGCACATTATCAAAGGGACACTTTGTGCCTGCCATTTGCATTACAAAAGCAGTGCATGGCGTAGTCTAAGAACAGAGCTTGAATTTATAGCAGTCAGCCCTGGATCCTCACACATGCCGGCCTCCAAAAGAATAACAGGGGTTCCCGCATTCGCAAAGGAGCCAAAAAATGGTTGGATCACTATCCGTAAAGTCGCAAGATTTCAACCTGCTTTCTTCATCGGCCACCGGCGTATTTAGAGGGAGCGATAGAGAGAACGCGTTGGGTCCCCTTGCCGATTTTGCAGGCTGCGTGACTCGGTTCACAGACCATCCCTGTGACCTGCTTTATATTCAGGCGAGGCTGTAAAAAAGTTGACAAGTTGAGGTGAGCTGCTAGGAAGGCCGGGAGGGGGGGGGGGAAATCAACTCGGAAGCTGCAAACTCGATCCTGTTTATCCCACGGGACCAGCTTGCACGGCAGAGGAAATACTAAACACCAAGAAGGAAGTTGTTTTATTAGAAATGCATCTACGAGGCTGGGAGGAAAAAAGCCTGTGCAGAGTTTGCACAGCCTTTTCCTTGGCCGAGAGCGGTGAGTCAGCCTGATAATGCCGTTGAAGTGTGAGCTGGCTTTGGCATTTAAAACTCCTCATTGCTTTTTCAGCGCAGCAAGAGAACGCAGTCCATATGACAGGGTCCTGCTGCCGACAAAGCCAGCCTTTTCCTCCTTCAAAAAGAAAATATTTCCTCAACTTATTATCATAGTTTAATATCCCCGCGGTAAGATTTTTTCCATAGCATTACTGTTAATAAATCCTGGTGCTGCCAGAGTTATTGAACTGCAGACTATGAATGCCATATCAACAGGCGTGCTCCGTCTTGTAAAGCTAAAAATGTACCGAGGGTGACAAGATGCTGCATCCCTGTATTGCTACGGCAAGGCCATACGCTGCCGCTTGACTTCTGGCATCAGCCAAATCCTACGAGATGAGGCTCCGAGACACTGCCCGTCCCCTCCCCTACGAAAGGTTTTGCAGGCTGCTTTGGCAACCCTGCCAAAAAAATAAAAGGTGAGGAAAGGAGGCAGTACCTGACTCTTCTAAGGCAAACACAGGGTGTAAAATACAGAGCCAATGCCCCAGAGGTTTTAACATCTGAACGTGTGTTCACAGAGCAACCTGATTAAACAGGGGTCCGGTTGGTTTTGCAGGCGGGGGGGGGGTGGAAGAGACGTTTTATTTGCGGGGGCTTACGAGGGGGGGAAGAGGTACTGGCAACAGCGAGACCTTTTAATGAAGGAGTTATGCCGGGGAAAAAAAATGCTCTGTGCTTCTCTTTTTTTCCCATTTGCCCTTTCGTAAATAATTTTCCTGCAAGAGTTGTCTGTGAACAGGTTTTGGCACTCGCTAACATAAATATCCTTTCCAAGGCTGATGGAGAGACACGGTATGGCTTGGGATGCACTGCCAATACTTCTCTGGTGGCCCCATCAAATTATTCATAATGCAAGCACTCATTAAGGAAAAAAAGTTCAGATCATCCCTTGCACAGGATATTACAGAAGTCAGAAAATGGAAAAACCTTTTAACTCATCTAATCCATCCCCTGGCTGCTACAATATTATTCCTTCCATACCATATATTATTACCCACTGCCTTTTCCAGTTGAGCTTTAGCTAGTCCAAGCAATGGTGCTTCTGCTATTTCCTTTTGGAGACACTCTGATAGACCTCAGTGTTTGGAACTTACTCTGGCTCCCACCAGCTTTCAGCTTAAGTCGAGCCCATGCAGACACTCCCACGCCATACCTGGGTAATTGAGCAGAGCTTTTCCCATGTTAAACATTCCTTTAGTGCCTGTATGTATGTGCATGCAGAAAGACACACAGAGTACTTGCACACATGTGCTAACGTCTCTTAATACGCTTAAGAAGCGATTTTTTGCTCTGGCATCAAGATTGGTTGTGCTAACGTGACATGGGCGATGCGCTTTCCCATCCTCTGCCCCGCTTTCTTTTTTTTTTTGCTGTAGCACAGCCTAAAAATAACGAAGGACAGGGTAATTAAAGGAAAAATCGCATCCGAAAGATCAGCAAAACTCTCTTCATCGCAGCACACGGCCGAAAACAATGAAGTATCACATCCAAGTGACACCGAAGGAACCGAGGAAACGGATCATCCGACTTCCAACCGCATTAGAGCTAAAATTCACATCCTTGAAACCCGGCTTTTCAGTTAAGCCGGCATCTTTATCAGGCGGCCGTGGAAAGGCAGGAAGGTGAACCCCAGCCTTCCTTAGGTGAGCGGCTTTTGGGAAGGAGGAAAAAATACCCCTATTCCCGGCACGCTAAAGGAAATCCCGACTACCTGGTAACTCGGTAAAAGCACTGCTGTTGTTTTTAGAGCCAGCCTAAGACAGATTAGCTCAGGTAAATATCTCCTAACCAGAAGCCTTTTCTCAGCAATAAGTCACTGTCCTTATCTACCTCAAATGACTTTCTAAACAGGTGGGCTCAGAAATAACTCCGCAAGCGCTGGGAAACGCCAGCGCTGGCGGTTGTAATCCCACAGAGCTAAGCCGAAAGCTTTTATTTGTGCTTTCTGCTCTCTTTCTCAGGCTGCCTTCGGTATGTCAGGAGCTCCCTCTGTAAGCGGAGGATAAAAACGCTCCCCTACACCCACCTCCCCTCCATGTGCTGGAGTGACCAGGGCGATGGAGGGCTGCTGTATTCAGCAAGGTCCCTAATATTGACCGTAAGCTTTAGGATGGAGCAGGAGCTTTAGGCAGGTTTCCCGGGGCAATAACACCCTTGGGAGCAGCCACCAAGCAATTTGGGAAGCCTCCTGCCATAAGCTCGGCCGCCTTTTCTCATGGAGGGACCAAGCGGTCGCGCAAAGGGAGTTGAAGGCAACCACCGTGCCGAGGTGCCAATCTCCAACGCCAAGACGAGGTGGGGTTTACAATCGAACATCTTCTATTTGGAAAAAAAAACAAACCACCACCAAGGAAGGATATGAAAAGATAAAGCTGCTACTTTGCAACGCCGCTTCGTTGGCATGGAAAGTCCTTGAACAGATGCCCCATCCACCATTAAATATTCACAATGTATCCTTGTAAGAGAATATAGTCCGCTCAACTTATAAGCAAAAACCAATGTGTTCTTCATAAAAAAAAGATGCACTTAAAGATCCAGGAGGAAAAAAAAAGAGGCGGGAAAAGGAAAAAAAAACCAAGCCAGCGAACCACCGCCATTCTCCGAAGAAGCAGAGACTCTTGGAAGTAGCGCGCATTCTCTGGCGTTAATTTTCCCACTTAAATTACAGTGATGCTGTAGCCTCATCTCATTAGAGATCATTGTCCCCAGTAGACAGTTGTGTTTATGGGGGATTCTTGCTGTTCCACACCTGCTGCTCAGGTTGCTACGTGATAAAGCCTGCATACAAACAGCAGTCTTGAGGTTGCTGGACTGCAACTGATGAGCCCAGGCTAATTCAGGGGTGATTATGTAGTTTACTGGACCACTAAACCTCTTTAAGCTTGTAATTACTGCCTATTTGAGTAAAGAACATTCAAAAGCAATTCACTGCATCATGCCTGCCACAGCTGGAAGCAGGCTGCCAGCAGTCTGCGGGGACATTAAAATCTACAGGGACGGGGATTCGAGCACAGCTCGTAGGCACTGACGGCGGCGGCGGCGGCAGCCAAGTGTGTTCACATTCCAGCTCACCTTTTCTGACCAGGCGTACTATTAAAGGTGCAATGAAAACTATAGAAAAGCAATAAAGATGACAAATAATGGGACATAATTGAAAGAACTGCATTTTAATGACTCTCCCCCTCTTCCCTCTCCCCTTATATTGGCTAAAAAAAAAAAAAATAAAAAAAAAATTAAGCCTTTTTGTCATGACAAGGGAAAGGAAAGAAAAGGCCTTCTGCAAAAGAGGAAATGCGCTGTGTCAATGTGAATGTTTCTCTTTTGAAAGCTGGGGGCTTTCCTCCTGTCTGGAAGTTTAAAAAAGAGTAGGTTTACTTGTAAAGCAAATGCAGAGTAAGTCTTATTACATATTTGGCAGCAATGACAATGCAGAGGCATCTTAATCACTGAATCTTGATTAATGCCTCCTCACCGAGTCTTCATGAAACCCTCCAAGAGTATCTCCAGACCTGGAACACGTACAAACCCCCCCTCTCACCGCTGCATCACTTGCAAGCACCGGGAAATGCCCCAACCCACCACCCTGCAAAACATCCACCCCACGCAGCAACACGAAAGTCGGGCACAGGTCCCTACTATTGAGATGAGGGGTTTTTTTTTAATAATAAATAAACATCCCTCTATCTGCCTTTTGAGTTTTGAATCACTCGAGTCCTCCTTTTCAAGTCTGCCCCTGCAGAGGGGGCAGGAAGTTATTAAAAAAGGTGCCTTGTTTTTTTGCACAATTAGCAGCCTTTGGGAGCGGGGTCTGGGGGAAAGGCGAGCGGATCAAACGGGACCAGTGACACAGGCAGAAAGGTTGGTAATGGGGATTTTTACAAGTGAGTAAACTAAGGTCCGGAGAGGATTGCTCCGGCAGAGCCGGAGAACAAGCGCTCTCCGCCACGTTGGCTTCACCGGGAGCTCCGAGGAGGTGGCAGTGCCTGCTGGTGCGGCTCCGGTTGAAGAGCCGGGTCCTGGGAGCCCTCCCTTCCTCCAGCCACTCCACAACGCCGTCTCCCTGCCATCATACTGCCACGTGTGAGGTCCGCGTCGACGGGCCTAACGAGCCGCCCTATTAACTAACTGCGTGAAATGTGCTTTAAAGCCTCGCCGGACATTTGGAGATCCAGAATTCATCAGTGTCGTTTCCCTGTCCTGCTAACAACTGCCACAGCTGCCTGGGAGAATGGGGTGTGAGAAAAAAGCAAAAATAAACAAGGAAAATAAAATAAACCGTTGCTATCGATATAATTAACCCTGGACTGAAGGTAAATTTAGGAGATGGGGCCTCTTTCTCTCCTCATCTAATAAATTACCTTGTTTTAAAAAACACTGTAGTATTAATCTCACTACATATCTAGAGAGGGAAAGGAAAAAAAAAAAAAAGCCCATGCATGCATGAGCATGCCACTGTTAACAAACATCAGCTTTTAAAGGAGAATATAAAAGCATTCAGGAAGTTTATTCTTAAAAAGCATGTAAATTCCCAGCCACAACAATCCTCCAACTAACCCCATCCAAGCTCCAAAGAGCCACGGGCTTATATGTTATCCAGCCATCATTCTTATTAATATTCATTAGGCAGGTCTACTTGCATTTTCATAAGCTGCGAAGGTGGCAAAAGAAACAATCAGAATTCTTTAACACACAGGCATTATCAATTCAACATCTGCCAAAGAGGAGCGCATACAGATCTGAGGTTGAAATTCAAATGCAATTTACCTGAGCTAGAGCTGGGCTTCACTTCCCAACACCCAGCAAGCTATTTCAGGCGCTCTCGTTTTATCCAGCCCAGCTTTTACACCCCTCTAAGTTCCCTCTCCATTATTTTTACCTTTAAAACGAGAGTCCCTCATAAATTATCTCCTTCGTTCCTCGGCTCTAAAGGGTTCCCTTCTGCTAAAGTAGCCCAAGTTCAGTAAGATGGCATAGATGAATAATACAGCCAAGTTTTAACTCGGTAAACTTGACTAAGCAATTCTGCTTTCTGACTAGAGAATTCATTTATCTACACCCATTTAGCGTGTGAAATCCCTTTGACTGGCTTCAGAGTGCGAACCTGTGCAGAAATACAGACTTTCTGACCAGCCTGGGCTAAAATTTAACTCCGAGAGATGAATTAAGAAGTCTCCAAAAGAAAACAACTGCTCTAATTAATTATTTACCCTACTTAGCAAAGAAACCCGTCTGATAATGCTCATGAATTTAAGAATAAAACAGACGTGCGTTCCCAGGATGATATTTATATGCGCAAGAACGTGCACCAAAAAAGGTGCGATTTAGATCTCCTGAGAGCCGGGAAAAAGCACACCCCAATTCTCCCCCAAATCTCCAGATTTCATCCTAAACTAACACGCATTTGCCCACAAGTTCACTATATATTGATTCCTGTCCTTATAAAAACGTCATTAAAAAGGCTTGGACGGTCTCCAGGATGTGACGCTTCCCTTTTGGCAACCTGCTTGGACCGAGAGGGCTCCCCCATAAAAAATAACCTTTTCCCTCTCCGAAGTCGATGCAGCTCTCCCCCAGTTTTGCCTGGTTTTCAAAAAAACCTTTAAAGACCAAACCGTATCCTCCCTCGCGGAGGGTCAACGGGACTGAACTTTGCATTTCAGTGGGAATATTCATGGAGCAAGGCACTTCCCGGGGCTCGGCGTTGGCCGATGCTTGGGGCGACAAGCCCTCAAATGGCAAACCTGTCTGCGCCTGTGTAACTTTAGATACGGTGATTAGCTGCAGCGAACTCAGCCAAAGGCCGGGGTGCCTAAAGGATACGTTCTCATCTTTGTAAGGCGAGACCGTCGGTGGGTGTCTTCTACAGGGATGATGGATGGACGCGGCCAGGACAGGGGTTTTTGGAAAGGGCTCTTCAAAAACGCAAAGAGAGTCAGCTACAAGAAGCCAGGGCCCACCCCATCCCCAGCCTGAGCATCCCCTCCGTCCTCTCCTGCCTGGTCTCCTTCGAGGTCTGAACACATCAAGCACCACGCACGTGCGGATGCCTCCACAGATACTACCACAAAAGAGACAATCAATGTATTTGGAAGCGAAAGCGTTAACATGGCATGTCGCTTTCAGCACATTCACGATGTGATGGCCGTTAATAATTTGCAAGGATAATAACATATAATCAATTAATTTTTTCAATGCCAAGCTCAAAATCCCCCTCTCTGCTTCCCCCTCCTTTTTGAACAAAACTCCACATTTCTTTTAGAAAGACCTAAATGAAAGTAGCTGAAGAGCAAAAAAATGTCACCACTAAGAAGTTACAAAGTAAGAAAGAGCAACCAGGCACATTTGATCTTGTTCTATACACGAACGTTTCTAAGATGACTGCTCCAATTAAAAAAAAAAAAAAAAAAGTCAAATTTATCATTTTGATGATACGAAATTATGAACTTGACTATGATATGCATATATTTTGTTTAATGGCTTCATTTATTTTAATAACAAAGAGAAACTAGATCTTTACAGATGAAAGCTTTATTTCATGGCTTTGGTACAACTGGGATTTTTAAAATCTGTGATGTTAACCAAAATGTGATAATGGATGTTCTCAAGGGCCCTATTTTATAGCATTTTATGCAGAGCCAAACTATACGCAGGACATTACAAACATGATGTTTAGCCCTATTTTAAGAAAGTAGAACTGACGCCGGTGTCAGAGGCCCCTGTAATTGTTTTCCGTTTGCTTCTCGTTCCTCTCAACAGTTACTTGTGCAGCAAAGCCTGGCTGTAGAAATACTGCGACAAAGGCATTAGCTCTCCCGAGACTTGTTATAAAATGATATTGAAAGGCATCGTTTGTGGGATTTTGGCTGGGAGGGGACAAGAGTGATCGCAAGGTAACTACTTTATCTATAGCAGGCTGTCTTGAATGGTCTGTTGACATCCAGAAGAAGAGACATACAAAAAAGATGCTAAAAAAGTAAAAGATGTTAAAAAAAAAAAAAAGATGCTAATTCTGCTACCGTTTTTATGTCAGTTAATTCCTAAGATAGAGATAATCAGAAACACCTCATCAAACTTGATCATGCTTTCAATCCTTCTGAAGAACTTCTCATCTACTCCACTTACTTTTATTTTTACATTAGTAGATTGAAAACAGTTGTTTCAGACAACGGCAGCACTCATGCGTACGCAGCATTAAGGATGCTCTCGTTTAATACATTTTATACACGTATATACATCTTTACGCACGCAGGGGCGTGCTTGCACACGTGGGGATCGATGTAATTTTGCAAACTACGCCTTCCGCCCCCAAAAGCAGGGACCCGACCACTGTTTTAGGGAAGGTAGCCCAAGATGGCAGCTCATGATTAATGGCTGTATCATCCCTGGCTCGGCGGCAGCGAGGCCCCGGGTCTGATCTGCCAAACACCCCCTTCGTCTGCAGCCGATCAGCAGATGTAACCACATAGGCCCTGTCAGCTTGACATATCATTCCTACGACAACGTCAACGAGTATTAATGTTCAATTATCTGTCCTAGAAATAACCCTCGCCTTTAACGCATTGTGTAACTGGGCGCGCGGCACTGCGGTAATCCGAACGACAAGGGCAGAGATGCCCGCGCTCACCCGCTCGCTGTGAGCTGGCTTCCCGACATCGCGGTGACATTGCCTCGCGGTAGCGCGTGGACGCCTTCCCCCTCCTTCCTCTCCCTGGTTGTGGGCTTTTTTGTTTTTTTTTTTTTTTCGGAAGGCACCTCGCAAGGACCCCAAAGACCTTTCTCCTCCTCTTCGCATGTTGCACGTCACCCATCAGTACGCCGAGATACGCTCGGAGAAGACGGATTTTGGTTTCCCGCCCACGCAGAACGAAAAGGAGTTTGCTTGTTTGCTTTATGGAGGGCCATAAGCCGACTGTTACCTGGCAGCCTCTTTTTATGTCCCACGCGTGGGTATATCAATATATATCATTTCCCATCAAACGTAAATGTCAACAGTGGCTTCTTCTAGGGCTGCATCAAGATCAATTCAACCCCCAACTGCAGGGCTGGAGCAATTCGTCCAAATGAAACATTACAGCTTCCCTTTGTTAAAGCAAGTTTAAAATAAGACCCCCAGTAGAGAGATGATTTGAAGAACAAACACAAGTTCGTTCCTGGCACCTTTCACTACTGTTCAAATATTAAAATTATCGATCAGGCCAAATTCAAATAGAGCTCTCGGAGCAAAAAGCTTACCACGTATTTCTTCTTTTAAATCAGCATTACGGTCAAATTACTACTCGTTCAAATAGGCTGCGATGGAGTTTGCATGATTTTTTTTTTTTTTTTTTTTTTTGTTACTATGGCACAGCTTCCTTGAACTAACATTCAAAGGTTATCGGCTGTAAGTTATGCTTGCTAAGTCTTCTTATACAACTTACAATTGGAGGGAGGGAGTGGGAGGAAGCGGTGTGATAACCAGTGCCAGCTTTGAGATAAAGCCCTCCATCTAATCTCTGTTTATTTAGACAACCATCTAACCGCAGCACTGGGCGTAAAAACAAGCCAGGTGTGCGGCTAAGGGAATTTCTCCTGCCTCATTGTGACTGCATTATATTTTGGAGCAGAGGGAAGCAGAGTCTGGGTTTTTTTTTTTTTTCCAAGATAACTTTGAAAACTTAAATAATCCCAAAGTTTGAGGTTTTGATGTCTGGATTTGCTCAGCTGGCTGGGCTTTTTTGCTTTGTTTTGTTGGGAGGGGAGGTGACGGTAACAAAGCCCATTTTATTCTGTGCTTTTGTATTTCTGGAGGTTTTGGAGAAAAAGAATGAAGATCCTGCATTGAAGTATTTCCCAGCAGAAGGGATTCAGGGCATTTGGAACAAACATACATATTGTGGGAGCAAACTGGAGCAAACCGAGTAGCGTTTGAAATGTATTTCACCCTAAAGAGCCAACACAGCGTCGGGCACCCAGCACACCTCCGCAGCAGCAGCAGCAGCGCTGAAGCTGCTTTTCCAGCGCTGAGGCTGCTTTTCCAGCGCGGGTGCCAAAATAGAAGAGCTCTTGCAGGTCAGGCCATGAGAAGCAGCACCGTAAGGCATCTGGCTGAAGGATAACCGAGTCTCCCTCCAGCTTCGGCGGCAATATTAAACTGCGGTGGGAAGCTTGCACGTCAGCTGATGGCTCTATTTCTCCTGCCGTATGAGCCCAAAGTTGCCTCCGACGTATTCAAACTCATTTTTTCCCCCCTTTTTCCCCGCCTCTGATAATTCACCCCACTGTTTACTCAATCATTTTAGGCAGGGGGAAGTGATGAATGTTGCTGAGTGCCAGTTTTTTTGGTGCAAGACGAATAACCCCAAGGAGCGACTTACACCAAGTCCCAGGCTCCTGTCAGCCCTATAATTGATGATGTTTTCACTGTAAGGGGTGGGGACTGGGACACATTAAGGCTCAACAGGGGAAGTAAACGGAGTGAATTGACTCAGCAACTATGCCTTTTACCACGGCTTCTAATAAGGATAAACTGATTACTGCCAAATGTACTTTAACATCGGGGGGGGGGGAATCGATCTGCTCAAAGGAAATAAATGCCATACCAGAAGTTTTTTTAAAAGTGAACTTTTATATTCAAAAGTGTAGAAGCATGTTTCAGCAGCATGTTGCTGCTTCTTTCCGAGTTGCCATTTGCCTCTAAATAAAAAATGAATTTGCAGCCTTAAAATGCATCCTAAAAATGAACGTTGCAAAACGATTGCTGCAAAGCCAATCCCTCTTCTTTTCTAACCTCGCTCTCAAATGACTTTGGTAACAAAGAGGTGCACGGCGATGCTCAGGCTGTATTTCAAATGCCGGCTTTATGTCAGCATCTTTTTACGGCGACTGGGAGAGCGGATGCTCCGCTCCTGCGCCAGGCGGTGGGGAAGGCAAGCGGGCGGCCGCCCAGGTTGCCAGGGGTGACTATGGAGCCGACAACCCCGGGATCCAGCAAAACCCGCCCTGACTGATGGCTTCTGGGTTCCCGCTGACCTTTGATCCCTCCTGGTTAGGCCGGGAACAAAAGAGCCCGTTCAGCGGGGCCCCTCGCACGTATATTTAACGAAAGCGGTCATCACCTAAACGCTGATTAATATGTTTGCTTTACGTGTGGCGGGAGGAGGACCACGGCCATCCCGTGCCGCCACGCAGGTAAGCGCCAGGCTGTAAAAACAGAATATATCCTAGCTTGTGTGTCACACAAAATAAATCAAGGAAATCCACCGTGAGGCACATAGAAATGACTAAAACAGGTAAAGACAATTTTTGTCACCGACGCACGAAGTTGCCGAGGCTGGCGATGGCGCCAGGAGCGATTTCCCCGCCTATCCGAAAACCTGCGCGGAGCTTCTGTCATTAGAGATTTGGTGCTGCTCTGACACGGCGGGGCCATCAGCAGCTCGAACACGCTGTCGCAAAGACGCTGCCGGCTACGGCAACCGTGGAGGATGCTGTCCGACCCTCAGCGGCAACTTTCATCGCCGCATATTGTCACCATAGCAATGAAGCTGGATGCGGGCAAATGACAAGAGTCTGTCATCACTCAGCCCCGGCCTGACAGCCTTCAGCACCAGCCGCTCTCATCCAGCCTCGAGACGCAAATACATCCTCAACGGGCCCAAAAGTAATAATCTGCCCTTCTGCAATGTCATCGTTCTGCCGGCGCTCCCAGTAGCAGCGTGCAGCCCTCATACCCCGTGCAGACGCTGTGTTTTATTCCCCAGCGAGTTTTCGTGCTTTAGGGAAAAGGAAGCGAAAAGCGAGGAAAGGGGGAGCCAGAAAGGAGACAGTGGTACCCAAACTTCAAATATCAGAGGTGATCAAGAAACAAACCAAAAAAAAAAAAAAAAAAGGAAAGGGAAAAATATCTGTTACACAAATGGCAGTAAAACATGAGAATTAATGTTTGAAAGGAATACGACGACGCTTTCCATGCAAGGGCTTGGGCAAGGAATAGGAATGTTATTGTGGAAGTCTCAAGCTCCCTTTAATATTAAACACAGGAGTTGTATATAAAACGCATCCGCTGCTCCCTTCACAGGAACAGGCGTTTGGGGTGAAGTCAGGATAACTGGCAAGGTATGCCGGGCTGTCACCGACGGCAAACACGCTGCTCTGCCTTCACGCCCACACCGAAATCAGGGGTCCCAGCTATTTTCACGGTCCTCCTGCCAGAGATGCCACGAAGAGACAATTAACTTAGTCTACTTCCCCTCTGCCTTGGTGGAAGTACAGCGAGAAATGACAGAAATCAGAGGTGGCAAACACTATCTCATCTAGAGCTCATCTGCCTGGTTGGATTAATCACAACGTCTCTATTTTGGGAGAATTTCTGTGCAGGGTCAGTTTTTACTCATCCCGCCCATGCAAAGTCGCCCCTTCCAATCACGGCGCGTGCAGAAGATGGTGAGAAAGATTTGACTTGGTGGTTACCTTACTTAGCTCATCTCGACCACGCACTTCGTATTTTACTTTGCGTTTAGTCATACAGAGTAACCTGATTTAACAGCGATCCTACGTGTCACGCAAGCCCTCTCCCCATTTAGAAAGCCACCTTTTAATGGTATTTAATTTAGACTCGCTTATATGCTACATTTGCTAGTGAACACATCGGCTACGTGGCTCTTACTTAACACGTTTACCGTACCCCCGTAGCGTGCGACACACTCGCCGGTCCACGGCAGCCCTGGAAAGACAATTCACCGCTGGAACATTTTTAAACCTGAATTACCGTTCCAGAGAAACAGCTACGCAACTAATCTTCCAGGACAAATGTAACGCCGAAGAACAACTAAACTGAAACGTATAAATTCCACATATACTTAAAAATATTATTGTCTGTAATTTAATATAACAATATTTCTAGGCCTATAACCTTGCACGCAGAGGCAATTTCCCAGGCATTAATACTTAAATGGGTCATATGCACCACATCTGTCATTCTGTCCTGAAGTCTATGAGGCACAACCAAGACTCTGCAAGCCTATTGATTTTTCTAGCATTTGCTTTAATTTACTTAACCATTGAGAAATCCATCAGTACATAAAGGGCAACTGTCCATTACTGCCTCATTTGCAGACATTCTTTCCCCTCATTTTTTTTGGTAAATATTTCCCCTTAAATCGCTGTGTGTTTACAGTGTAAAAATGAATCCGGAAAGTGCTCACACCTGTTTCTGTTCAGTAACTGCTGCACTGAGGTATATGTAATGTGCTTAAAGATAGAATAAATATCTAGACATTATTACATCTGTGTGCAAAGGGTGGTAAATTAGATCCTAATTACATTAACAGGGATTCTGCCTCCCAGCTTAAATTTTACATGAGCACTCTGTAAAAATCCAAAAGCTCTGCTGTGGTTTCTTTACGAGCTGGTGATTACAGCTACTTCCTATGCGGTCACTAAATATTCTGTTTACAAATAAATGAAGAAGCTTTGAGCCAACTTGCCAGGGTAATAATCCATGGGTTTTTGTTTTTTTCCCCCAGCAAACCTTTACCGCATAAGCATGGCAACAATCAGAAGCCCTGGCTTCATCTAATTACTCTATCACATAATTTCACAAATTGCCTTTTCACTGGGGAGCCAAGTGCAAAACACGCTCACAGTGGGATTTCAGGCAGCAGCTTTCATTTACTACTCATTTCTTGTTAAATTAAACACAAAAACACCAGTTGTGCGAAAGAAGTCAAAAAGAATGCTTGCAAATGAGCCAGACAAGTGTATCTTATATTTATACCATTCGCACAAAATAGCTCATTGGCAAGCTGGATTTTTAATGGCACCGTTATCGCCTTTAACCCTTTTAAAGCCCTTTACCAGCGAGGCTGGTAACCGGATCATCCCGGCCAAACTCAACCCCGGCGAAACGGCGTCAGGCAGCGCATCCGCCTTATTAGCCACCATGGCATCCTTTCGTTAATAACCGGTGAGACGAGGCACCGACCACCAGCGTGCCCCGATTTCGCCTCCACGCGACCCCTATGGCTTCTGGGGGGTTTAACGGGGAACAACCCAGGGCAGAATTTGGCCCATGAATTCCTGGGTATTATACCCGCCTAATACGAGGGAGGGACGGTCCTGCAAATAAACCGAGTGGGATTTGTAAGCGCAATTCCTATTTCACCCCGGTACGGCCCTCTGAGGTGCGGGGGAACCAGCGGCACTCGGGGGCAGAGGGACCTGGGGGGCCAGACCCCTGCTAATTATCTGAGCACTAACAAGGCAGGATTCTAAGCTGCCACAGAGGAACACAAATTATTTTGAAAATAATTGCAGCCGGTGTAACGTCGCTGGTGGAAGTGAACCAGAGGTTACGCCGCTCTAAGATGACATTTTTTACATCAACAAGTACAAAACTAAAACACGGCCATTAGTAATTAAAGCTGTTCCTTTTGTAGCACCAGAGCCAGTAGGTCAGGTACCGTTTTACATCAGAAACCAGGCCTTGATGGCTGTAGATTTGCCAGCATTATCTGCACAGGGAGGGGAAAAAAAACATTAGCGGCAGCTGCCTGTGTGCCTCGACATTGAGAATCCTATTCATACAGACAGGTGGAGTAATTTAAAAGCCAATGTGGTGCAATTTTGATGCAACTAATGCCACTGTTTACTAAAACACCGTCATTACCGCTGTTTATGAAAACATTACTAAAATTGCATTTTGTTCATAAGAATCCTAAAATTCTGGTTATTACCAGCTTCAAAATTATTCTGCCCCCAACTGCACCTTACGACCCTTCGGGGTTTACAACCTGCTGCACCGACGGACCCACACTCGGGTTTCGACAACAAAATCAAGGGTTTATCCTCTTTGCCATTCCCATGCAAGCACAGTGCAAGTCCTGGATCAGCACAAAGTTCCTGGCACATAAGTAGAGTTCTGCCACCGAATCTATTAATTAGCCAAATTCATCTAAGATGGCATTTGCCTTCCCAAAAATACCACCTAGGGACCCTGAAAGCTCTGGTTGACATGAATACAGGTTGTCTAGGAAGAAGAGTATCGCTTCAAAGTTGACTTTAGGTAATGAATAGAGCAAGCCACCTAAGGCAGGGTCACACCATTTCCCCTCTGAGTTCAAAGAAAGTCCTTGAAAAACATATTTATATCATGAACAGACCCTTGGTTTTACTAATGTGACTCAAGTGACACTTCAGTGTCACTAATGTGACTACCTCCCTTTTTGCATCACTGGTACAGAGCATCATAGTGGAAATAAGGTTTTGTGGGTTTTTTTAAAAACGTATTTCCAAAATGTCTTATGCTGTACATGTTGGATTAGAAAAGGTCAACCAGTAGCCAAGAAAGGAATATTCACGCTGTACCTAAAATCTGAGAAGTATTTTCTGGGTAGAAGTTTCTGGTTCATAAAGCAGAAGATGCAGTGGTGAGTCTCCCAGACCTTGCCTTATTAAAATGATGGCCCACCACTGAAGTGAAACGAGTACTCTGCTAAATACTGTGGGTCTAAATCAGGCAATGATGCAAAAGGCGAGGTAAATTAGATAACTACATATTAACTTAAACTCTTTTCTGCCTACTTACCTTCTCTCTACACGTATATTTAGCATTGCTGTAGCTTACAGGGTGAGGAGTTGGAAGTGTAAAGGTGAGTCTGATCAATACGTTTGTTCATATATTGAAAAAGGGACGTTCAGCTGACCATTTTGGGGGAAAGGATGGCATTGTCCATGGAAATGTTTAACTTTCCATCAACAAAAAAAAAATCCCCATCCACAAGAAAAGTTTTCTGTGGGCAATTTTGATGGGCAGACAGTAAACATAACTAGTTAATATTTGGAATTAGGGCTCCTTGAATACATGCAATGAGAGAAAACGTGTAAGCTGTAACCGTACAGATATTGTTTAGCTGAAGGTAAATGCAGGAAAAGGGAAACAAAACTTTTAAAATGGATAAAAAACCAACTCACTTCTCATGCCTGACCTGGAGCAACAAACAAGACTATATTCACAGCAAAATCACTGTTTCGGTTCATTCAGACAAGGGTTAAGTTCATGCAAGCAGATGTAGGATACTCTATGCCAGAGGAAGGGAATGCATCTTAGACAACTTGATGTACCACTTCCAAATGTGACCCTATTTGAAAGGCAGCTTATCTTACACCGCAGATTAACACATCTCATCAGATATGCGCCCAACTGGTTCGGTGCCTCATATTTTGGCACTTTACCTGATCTGATTAAGTCACTCGCTAGCTTACACTGGTGCGCTGTGAAACTCCTTCAAGAGTTAGGAGATTGCCAATAAAAAAAAATAACACTGGCACTTGTATACATAAGCATATCTGAGAATCAACATAGGCGCTTTTGTAGCAACTGTGTTAGAGGACAAGCTAAACAAACAACTAATAATGAACAACCAAGCCCATAAATTTATCCTCATTTCCTGCTCGCCAACTGCTTGCCAAGATACTGTTGTTGCCTTTGGTGTGCCTCGTATTGCAAATTATTTGCCAAAATATTTCCGTGGATACTTCCAGATTTACAAATTGGTGGTCAGAGTTTTTCCCTCTCCCTCTCCCCCTTCAAAATGTGATACTTGAATTTTGTACGTCTGCTTTGACTGCAGAAAGACACAGTACGTCGCGTGACACGTTTCTATGCCTTGACTGGAGGAGGCTAATTTAAAAAATGAAGTTGCACACGCAAAATATCACAGCTGCAAAATTAAAAAGAAAGGAGAGGGTGGAGAAGAAAGCAAA
The DNA here is from genome assembly GCA_030449065.1 of Oceanodroma leucorhoa. Lineage (NCBI taxonomy): Eukaryota > Metazoa > Chordata > Aves > Procellariiformes > Oceanodroma > Oceanodroma leucorhoa. The sequence continues at coordinate 970,037 of JASVER010000152.1, read as the reverse complement.
GCATCTACTGTTGACTTAAAAATTCTTATTACTGCAAACATTCTTGCTGGTAAACTCATTTCCCAGAATATTTATGCAAACAAAAAGAGTTCTAGTACAACCAGAGCAAGTGTAATTTAACATCTGAATTAATGTTTATCATGTTTCAACTTTTCAGTATTCCCTCGCTTCTACTCAGATGTGAAATTCTTCTGGTGTGTAAATACTAATACGTTTCAGCATCTTCCAAATAATTCAAATTCTTTAATGTGCTGGTGGCTTCCACATCGGTACCACAGTGCCTCCAAGGTGGAAACTGGGGGAAACTGGGAAAAAGATAAGATAGCCCTTTGGGAATAGACACTCTCTCTAAAATCTAGCCCAGGCTGTTGGCTACCTTCTGATTTCAACCAAAATACATCCCTGGACCACTGCTGTTCCTGAGACCTGCAGGAGGAGCCCAGGACGAGATGTCTCATACCACATAGTTTAGACAACATGATGGTTGTCTTCATCAGAAATGAGACTGAATCATAGATATGAAAAAAACACATGTTGTAACTACACCACACTTCTACACGTGAGAAGAGCCTAAGTGAGGAATCGTGTTTCCTTGAACCCACTGACTAAGCACCCTGTATTTCTCCTTTCCGGTCTAAAACCAAAGCTTTGTAGCATAGCTCAGCACTGGCAACTTAAATAATCTATAGGACAGCATAAGACCTCAGTACATGAGACATGCGCTTTCCAAGAAATCGTGAAACTGGATCAACAGCAGCATTGCCAAGGGTATCCCCCCAAAACCAACAGTTTTCTTTAAAAATGGCAAAATTCGCCCTAGAAAATGGACCAATCCTTGGAGGCTGGACAGCAAGTCAAAGCAACAAATTTGAGGAAGATTAAAGAAAATGCTGAAGGTTTTGACAGTCAGTGTCCTCCATCAAACTCTGGGAGGGCTGAGGGGTTAAGAAGTTATTCAAACCCAGTTGCCTAAATCCTGTTTTCCTCCTTTCTGGAGCTCTCAATTCAATTCTGACCGAGCCTTGGAATAATTATCTTCTCCCGTAATAGCATTTCCCATTTTCTCCTGTTGAAGACGACTGCCACAGCACCTCCGCCAGCAGAAGGGAGCTGAGGACCCTCATCGTGGGTTACCTGCACCAACCTCCGATGGATGCTTTTGCTCGCCGCTCCGGCAAGTCTTCCTGCTGCCGGGAGCGGGAGGAGCCCTGGCTCCCACCTTCCCAGCCGAGGGGATGGCAGTGCACGGGTGACCGAAGGCAAGCCAAAAACGCTTGGCTTTTCCCAGGAATTTGGGACAGCTGGCACTAAGAAGTCTTGCAGATGTGGAAGAAAGATTTTTACAGCTTTGCCCACAATAAAATCAAGTGAAAGAGGAGACTCGCGTATTCGGGATAAAGGGGGGGGACTTCCCCCCCATTCCGAGTCCAATATATGGAAATATGACCCCTGTTACGCAGTTGAGCTCCAGGAGCCCTCTGGCATTTTGCAGAGCAAGTATCAGCTGGTGCAGGGTGGAGAGTCATTGTTGCTTTCGGGGGGGGTTGTTCTGTTTTAACGCTTTCAAATCCTCTCGAGAGGAGGGCAAAGAAAATCCTCGCTGGTTTTAGCCAATTATTTCCCCTTTTTATGTTTTCAGCAGCTTAGTTTTGTACCCAACTGCCCTCCCGCTGTACCCCTTTCCAAAACCGGACAAGGATCCAGCACGGAAGCAGGGGCAGGGAGCCACATTAACCCCACGCTCCTCCCAAGGCAGTATCTCATAACCGTGGAGGGATGAGAGAAGGCTTGAAATCCACTTGCTTTGACCTTAAAAAGTTGCTAGGCTGTAAAATACTCATACATGAACAAAACTTACAGAATTAAGCGGTGTAACAGTATTTTTCTATCAGAATAATATCCTTGCAGCTATGGGGATTATTTTTCTCAGCTAGATGCGGATATAAAGTGCCTCCTTCAAATACCTGCCTCCAGTAAATTCTTTTATACAAATAAAGGCTTTGCTAAATAGATTGCATATTGCTTACTACAAGTTTTCTTGTTTAATAGAATGGCATCAGGTGATGAATAAAGCTTCAAAATCAAGATACATAACAGAAAAAAAAAACCTTTCACTTTTACTGTAAAGTCAATGTGTTTCAGCTATGTCTTTTACTTTCTGCTCAGTCTCCCATTTCAGTAAGGTTTAACCTCTTAAGGAAATTGTTTTAAAAGCAGTTAAAAATAACAATTAAATTATGGGATTTACATGAAAGAAATCCTTGGCCCATTCGTTTTTTTAAATCATGGCAATTTGTTTTTTAAAAGGTGTTTGAAGTCCTTGAATCTACCTCTTGGCACCATTAAAAAAAAAGTAGTTTATAATCCCCTAATGTGCTTAAATAAAGCCTTCAATAGTTTAAATTGTTATTAAACATCTTTTGGGATTATAATTTTATGGCTTTTTTTGCCTGATTAGATGATGAACGTGAAGATCATCAAATACTCATCATATAACAAACCAATTACATCATATAATCCCCAAAATGAGGTTTGAATCTCAACATTTTAAATTAAGCTGGATTTAAAGGATGCAGAGAATTCACAATGAGCGAACAAAACACTTGAAAAGACACCCCCCAAACTCCCTTCTTCTAGTTTTGAACCAAAAGGCACCATTGCTGGGACAAAAGCATAGTATGGGTTGAAGCAGAAACTAATCCTGTTGCCACAATTAAATTTACACAGATCTGGTCATAGGCAAGATTATTTTTTTCCCTTCCCCTCCTCCAAGCTCTTCCCTTATTTTGCATCCCTGCAGAGGGCTATACATTACAGTGAGGCAAACTGCTTGAAAAATGGTGGTGAGATATGATCCCTGAATGTTAAGTGATCCAAGAAAAAATAAAAAAAAAAAAAAAAAAAAAAAAGGGCCTGCAAAATGTTGCCATCCTGCAGCACATCCTGAAATTATCCTTAGGGCAACTTTCTGGAGCCCAGCTCCAGCACAGGACTGGTTCATCCCAGCCCCTCCTTGAGACCCTGCCATGGCATTCGATGTTCATCTGATGCCACAAACCTCCCCGCATTTTTGGCTCAACTTCTCCACTTTGGGGATGTCCTCACAGCTTCACCAAACTATTAGTAGCCTTATTTTATTTTTTTTTCCCAAATAGTAACAGGACATTCCTTCCACTTCAAATTTATAGCAAAATCCTAAAAATAGATCTCACAAACCTCAAAATTTACAGGCTGGTGTCATAATCTACCATCAAAAATTTCAAAAAGCTCCACAGCTACGTTTTGCCTAGCTAACAACCAACATGGGCAGCTCTTCCAACCCAGACATTTAATCAAAATTAAGTCAGAATAGCAAATAGTTAAAAATAAATCCTACAAAGTCCTAAGTGGAAGTCTGATCGCCGCTTTTGCTACTGTTTTAGCTGATTTTTTTTGTTGTTATTATTCCAAGGGGAAGAAAAAAAAAGGGCAATTTGGATGAATTTATCCCCTGAAGTGTTTCAGAGCATACCGCCTGCATCCGCAGAGGACAGCGCTTGCCTACCCTTTGGGCATATGTCAACTCAGTTCTGCACATCAGTCAAAATAATGGGGGGGCTGCAGCGTGACACTGAGTGGGAACTATTGCCCAAACACTTCAACAACCGGAGAGGCTATGGCCTTGCATTTGATTTTTTTTCTTCAGTAAAGAAAAAAAAGAATTTCCTCCTATGTGAGACATGAGAACTAAGGGACAAACCTTAGGAAATGAAGTCAGTACGCAGAGGAAGACTTAATACTCTTGGAGATGGAATAGCTGCATAGAAAGAATTAAACCAGCCTATACGCTTTTAAAAGATTATATTAGTCCAACATTTATTTTAAATCTTTCCAACCATTAATCACTAGTATGACAGACACAGCAATTACTGTCTATTTTGTTTAATTCCATGCCACTGATGTGTATTAATATTACAATTGTGAGGAAAAAAAAATTGCCTTTGAAAAGGAGGGCTCCCAAATGACACCCCAATTAGGAAGCACCAGCGGTCAAGGGGATGCTGGATTTCGCGATTAACCGCTGCTCGTTTCTTCCCTGCCATTTTCCGGATGGAAAAGTGAAGGCAGGTTTAAGGGCTGAGGGCAAAAGGGAGGTATCGCCTGCCCTGACACGTCCCCTGCCTGAACAGAACCACCTCCCTATCTCTCCTTACTTCGCGGTTTAGGGAGGACCCCGTGTCCGCTCAAGGGAAGACCAAATTCACTAATAATAAGCAAATAAATAAATAATGTGGGCCCTCTAGTTTCCTCAGCTGACCACTCCTCAGGACGACCTCCCTCCCGCAGCGAGGAGCCCAGCTGGGGACACCGTCATGCCAGCGTGTAGGGTTGTAAGAGCAGTCATGGGGCCCAGACACCCTCATAAAAGAACTGGAGTCTTAATTCCTTCAGTCTCTCATCCCCCTACTCCTCAGCTCTGATTGCAGCCATGATTTGGGCCTGGGGTTTTTTTGTAGAGAGGACAGCACCCCAAGGAGCTTGTCAACATGTTATATTGCTCTAGCGCTAACTGTAGTGTTGACGCTTCCCACCTTATCAACACGCTTGCCTGGAGGACATCTTCCTCCACACACGAGACCCACTGCTCTTCTGGATGGCAGGAGTTCTCTGGTGCCTTCTCACTCCACCGAGAGCACTCCCAGCTGAAACACGTGCTTGGAAGAGCCTACAGTGTTGTCCAGACATGTTTTAATTTGGGGAAACTGTCCACGACCCCACCTAGAGTCTATTTGAAAGGTCTGTCTCAAGGTCCTAGCTGGAGAAGGTTGGACTGAGTAAACCAATTCTGCTTTATTGGATGGATCAGACAAGCCTGGAGCTACCATGATGCTGCCAGAAGAAGACAAAGCTGCCCGGCAATAAATCTGCATCCTTCATCTGGCTGGGCTGGATCTGCACAGGGGATGGTGGATTTTTAAAGCAAGCTGTAGCTCAGTGCTGCAAGGTAGAAAATGCAGCAGCTTCATTGCATAGGTCCTGGGGGGGTTCTTTCTGTATTTGAGCCTTCCAGAAGTGGTGACCTTACAAGCAGATGTCCAGATGTTGTCTCCCAGGGGCAGCTACCAGCACTGCAGCAAGCCCCGCAGGCACCCTCATCTTCTCTTTTGCACACCATTACCGCACAGCAGAAGAGGGAAAAACCACTTGCACCCTACACCTAATCTAGACGGAACAGCGACAGGCTCCGTTCTCTGGTCCTGAGACTGTGCATGAAGCCAGCTGCAGGGTCAGGCCAAGCCCACGTAGCTAAATGCTCGACACGGGGTGGCTCCTGCCACGAGGTCTCTCGGGAGTCACCCCTGCTGTCTTCTGCCATGTTCCCAGGGATGGGTTTGGAAGGTGGTAGCTGGCCCAGGCTAAGAATGTGCTGGAGACCGCGCGAGCAGTTTAACAGGATAGACCCTCATGTTCCCATGCCCGGGCCTGGGTGGTGTTTAATTTACTAGCACAAACACAGCAACAGGCCACTTCCAGGAAAAAATAATAGTAATATATACTACTTAATTTGTAATTCCTCAGCTAATTACGGGGACCGACATGCAGTTGCTCAGTGTCCCCTGCCGTGCCTTGTCCTGACTGCAGAGCTTCCAGGGCACCTCCTCAAACCAGAACGAACCTAAACCAGCTGCGTCACGCCGGCGTGGGCACCGCTGCCGGCAGAGCATCCCTGGACCGTTCTGGAGGCAGATGTCCTTAACCTCACATCTACCTGCAGAGAGACACCGGGTGTCAGCTCATCTTGGGTGAGGACCTAGAACTGGGGAGCCACCAAAACCAAAAGGGGCCTCAGCTTTTGGAAGCGATGCGCTGAACGCACCAAGGACAGGGCTAAGGAGCTGGCAAAGCTGGGGCACGGCTGATGTCGAGTCTGCCAGAGAGAGAGATTAACTTGGAGATATCCGAGGCCCTCTCCGGCCTCGGAGGAGTAGTGCTCCAGCACGAAGGTTCATTCATAGCAACCCAGGACCGCGCGGGGCAGGATTCCCCGCCTGATCCCCGTGCTGACAAGAGTCACGGCAGATATCTGGTTTCTTGGCTCAGCGGGGGACGGAGGGGCGATGTGCGTGAGCGCTTCCTCCAGTTTACGAGTATACCCTTGGCAGGGCTCCCACCGGAGCCGGGCAAGCTGGCCAGCTTCTGGTTTCATCCTGACCCTAATGACAGGCAGGGGAGGGAGTCAACCGCTGGGATTAGAGGCGAGAGCCGTTCTTCACTACCACCTGCAGACCCCCGGCACCCCTCGCCTGGCCCTCATCCTCCTGGCACAGAAAAGCTCCGGCAAGAAAACCTGGGGCCGAAGGCCCACATTCCCCCAGTGGATGAAAACACAGTGACAGATCACCACAATTCGATGGAAAAGGAGAATGGCATTAGAAACACTTTTCTAAATGCTAAGGTTAGAAGGTATGGTACACAATATAAAGCCTTGAAAGAAGCTCCAGCATCCAGCTTAACCCTGCACACCTGTCCAGAGCTTTGATTTCTAATCCCAGGACTAAAAAAAATACAGGTAGCTGTGGCAACAGAAATAGCTGCACATCCCCCCACCCCTTTATAATGTTAAATACAGGGGTAACTTACACTCTGGGAATGAGAATGTCTCAAAGAAAAAAATTATACTTTGCTATTAAACCAGATACATTCAGACTTTTCATCATGAAGCTTCTGATGATCTCTGACAAACATCTGAATAAGGTCTTTGTTTGCTTTTTGCTTTGTTTTTAATCTCCCCAATTATTTTCTGCGGTTCTCTGGAGCACAGAACCAGGGGCCGAACGCTGCTCTCTGCTCCGCAGCAGCGATTCCCACGTCAGCTAAGGGGAGCTGCAGCTGTGCGAGCAGCGGGGCAGGACAGGTCTCCGAGGTTATTAGTATAAGCTTAGTCACACTTTGCGGTGACGTCCTGTTAACAACTGCAACTCGAACCAAAAAAAAAAAAAAAAAAAAAAAAAAAATCTAAACCCAACACACACACAAACCCCCCCAAAACCATAAAAACATACGCTCCGTGCTCTTCCCCTGGCATCTAGCAAATGAGGCAACAACAACAACTCTGCTCAGAAAAGTTCCCTGAGCTGCCTGTCAGTAACATCATACGTATTTTTTTGCTTTCTACGACTACTACAACTATGACATTTTCCATGTTTTATTTTGCATATGTGATCTAGAGTTCACTTACTGTTAGATGCTGGAACAGCCATGCCCTCATGATATTTGTGGCTACTTTGGGAAAGATGCCACGCTTTTTATGTCGCTTTTTGTCCTTATCTGGATCATCATCATCACCTGTGCTGGGGGAAGCTACACTGTTGTCCAAGCCGTCACCTGTAAATATAGTGAATCAAATTTTGACTTATGCTACCTTTATATACTTCAGCCGAAGCCTGGCTTTGGGTATAAACTGCATGAATATTTAAATGAGGTATAAATTCTTTAACACCGTAATTCACCAGGGGTTGAGGGGATGGGGGGGAAGAGACATGGGGAGAGGGAGGGTCTCAGGACTGCGTCGGCCCCGTTCTGGTTTATCCTGAAGGACAATGCGACCATTTCTGCCACTGGCTTCAGCACTGGAACCCAAAACAAAAAGCGCTTAAAAAAAAAGAAAAAAAAAATAATTTTGCAAGCATCCGGCTTGCAAAGGTGGAAACAGTGGCTTTTCTTCACACTAGGTCACTTTCCAAAAATTCATCCCAATCAGCTAGTTTGGCTGAGATGGCAATTAGGAAAGTATCGATGGTGTCCCATCCCCATGACGTGTGTGAAGCTGGGTGCCCCGTCCCGCTCTGGGATGCAAAAAAGCGGGGTGAATGCAGCTCTCCTGCAACACCGTATTCTCTCCCCAAATTCAGAAATAACCAGAGGATTGGGGCATCGCTTATGTTAAGTCTTTCATAGACGTTCGACTTCCCCTGACTTTTTGATGGGAGGTGGGTAGCTAACCGGGCTCCCCTCTTCCCAGCCCCAGCCTAAAGAAATTCATACTGGGACAAGCAGGTACCAATTTGACATACACCGTAGGAATTAACACCCTGCTTTGTGCCAGTGTGCCATATCCGTAATAGGTTTCTGCTCCCGTTAAACAACAACTGATCCAGAATGAATTTCCTTAATGCAGAGAAGGTCTCAGACAGTTCTCATCACATTAGCAACATATCTACGGGAGGACGTAACTGCGTAGCAGCCAACTTGGGTCTGGGCTGACGGGCTACCGGTCAAAGGAAAACAAAAGTTGCAGTGCCCGGCCAGTCTGCATGCAATTTTTGCTTCAAACCCTGAAAGCAGTTTATAAACAAGTCCACATAGCAATTCAGTTTTTCCATTCTCTGCATGTGGGTTGAAAAGAATATCCTGGCATCCGAGGACATTGTATTTGTAGCAACATGGAGTTGTGATGTTATTAAGCAAGTGTTTTTTCTACCCCCAGGCAAGAATGATCAAGAAAGTCACCTGAATTGGGCTGAATCAAAACTATCTCTGTTAGGAATCAAAATTAAAAATAAATTTAAAAAAAAAAAAAAAGGATGTAGACTGTCAAAATGATGATTTGTTAAACAGCTTTCAGCACACAAAAAAAAAAGTTATTATTAGTATTATATTTTTAGTACCTTACTGACCGTGGCAAATTTATAATTGTTCTTATGACTTGGCCTATGTCTTTAATGAAATGGTAACCTTGGGTAGTTATAGAAACAAACAAGATTTTTATGAAGAAATCAGATATCCGACAAATTCTTTGAAAGCCCAGTATGTAAAAAAGGGCTTTTATACAGAGAAGCAATTCACCATATAAAATAATAATTCATAAAAGAAACATGAGCAAAGGAAACAACTCAACAGCATTTAAAATTCCACGGGCTAATCCACTTTCTGTCTGCGAGAGGCAAACAAGGAAAAGAACAGTATTACGCATTCATTGATTAAAAATGAAAAGCTTCTAACCTAATGACACTGCCTTTCACCACCTCCCTGCAATCGTCCACCCACCCTCYCCCCCCCCCCCCCCATTTTTTTAAAATACACTCTCTCCTCATTTCAAACCCCCTTCAGATTAATTTAGCAGGCATTGCCTCATGCCTGACGGGAGGAGGACTCATTGATAATTTATGGAAATATCTACTATAATCCAAGGGAGATGACTTTTTTTCCCAGCTTTGTGCATCAATAGATAATCAAGGCCTTCAAGCAGCCTTAGCTTCCCATTACCTCGGGCAAGAGAATTCCTGAAAGCATGCCTCCGGGGCACCTGAATTATATCCTCCATTAGGGGAGGAAAAGCTTTCTGCATTCCACCTATAACACTCCCCAGAACCTTTCCTGTTTATTTCTGCTGTATGAAAGCAGAAGCATTAGGAACAGGATTTTTTAAGTGAAGACTTATGTAGATACAATGGAGAAACCTTTCAAGCGCGAGCCAGATCACCTCCTTCAATCCCTGGCGGTGACCTATCCCAAATAAAAGGTTTCTGTTACATCATTAGCTCAAGCCAAAAACAGCCTTGGCTTAATGCACAGTTTGTTCTTCCTACTGTTTTTAGGCAAATACTGCTACTTTACTCCCATCTGGGAGGGAAATTACACTGCTGGGCTGTAATCTAAGACAAGATTTTCATTGGAAGCAAATGCTTTCAATCCAGTGTAAATACTGGTGCATGTTCAGAAAAGCCTAAAACAATAAACCCTGGCCCCGTCCAACACAAGTTAGGGAAAGTGAAAGGCAGGGAGAGGATAAGAAAGCACCCGGCTATCCTACGCGCAAATGCTTCGGTAGACTTTCATAAATTGTTTAACCTCTTCCACTTTTTTTAAATGGAAAATTGATCCCGTAAAGACTGAAACCACAGAGAGAAGTCTAAATGGTCAATTGTGGATTTTACTATTTCCATCTACTTTGCAACTCGATACACTCACCTCTGTGAGGTCTCCAGAGATTCCCCCCCCTCCCCTTTTCTTTTTTCCCCCCTTCTTTTCCTCTTTTTAAAGATCACTAAACAAACTTGAAGCACCACTGACCAGCCACACGGTAGCAGCTACGAACCGCATTTGTAAAATGTCAGCGGCGACTCCGTTCCTGGAGTTGACTTCTCCTGCCGCCAAATGAAGGCGAACTGAAAAGGTGGAAATAATCATAGAAATGATGCTAGTCCATAAACAAGCTTACAGCCTCATTAGTATAGCGGGAGGCTCCGCTGGGTGATTTATGCTTGTTTTGCTGATGCCATGAGGAAATGCCATAGGGCGACTTTAGTCAGCTGCTAATGGTTTCTGACAGCTTCTTAGCAACTAGCGCAAGCAACGCCGTGGCGTTTGCTAGTGACAGAAACCGAAAATGTCATATTATCTGCCCATGTGTCACGAAGTCCATGTGGCAATTAACTAGTAGGCCAGTGACTGAGGGGGCCAGAGGCTCTTCAAAATGGCCTGTGGCTATTCGGGGGCCAGAGCGGGCGCACCGCTCGCGTTCACCCCGCACATATGCGCGGCCGTATGCACGAGCCGCGTCACGCTCCCTCCGTCTCGGTCGGCGATGAGTTTGGTCCACGCGGATCCTTTGTCCGTGGAGAAACTCCGGCTCACTTTCTCTTTAGGCACGGCGTGACATTATCAGAGGAATTGCAAGTAATCTGTCTTGATATGATGGTTGGAAATGGCACTTTAATTGGCAATACCTGATTCTCTGGTTTTGAGCGCTGGATCCGAAGGTGCGAGCTGTTTTTCTGCTCGCTCGCAAATTAGTCTAAAAGGATTTAAGACCACTGAAGCAGACTCATTGCCTGTCAAATTGCTGGGAGCGCAGCGACTCTGCACAGCAACTAGACGCTATTTAAAAAAAAACCCGGAGCCTGTAAGGAGCAGGAGGAGAGCCCGGGCTCCGCGCGCCCGTTCCCCAGTGAGCAAAACCAGGCGCTATACGTCAAACTGTCAAACCTTTCAGCGTGGCCGTTTGCCCTTTCAAATAATATTTAAGAATTGTTTTTACACAATTTTTTATAGGCCATGGTCTAGTGAAAGAGACCAACCAACAAAGAAAGGAATTTGTACTACAATTCGTCCGTGGACGATTTCTTGCCAGACCTGGGCCGGTCCCCATGGAGCGAGGCAGGTGACCTGTGGCAGCTCCCCGGCTGTCGGGGAGCTCCGATTTCAAACGCCCTCGACTCCGGCGTCCCAGAGTTGCCTATTTAAGCACACCCAGGCATTTAGGCCGCGCTATCTTGTTCCTTTCAAGAAAGGATAAAGCCGCATTTATCATATTGAGCCCCGCTGAATGGGTCAGGCCGGCCGTGCCGGCAGGGGCTCCCCTCATTGCATCCCCCTCCCCGCCGCCATCGCCTCCTACGACTTCCCTTCCCCTCCCGCTCCCCCAAAAATCGGAGGCAGAAGCAGCAAAGGGCAACCGGGTTTGCAGCGGCTCCTCGAGTGGGTAGTGCTCTCTTTGTCCTGGGTGATCTGTTATAAACCTTTGTTGGCAAAATAGGTGCAACCGGAGAGCAACCTGGCACACGTGCTCGCCTTCAGCGGCAGTGGCCGTCGCAGGAATGAGGTGGCAATTCAAAGCCTCCTCCCTGGCTTCCACACGGAACCAAAAGGAAGCGTCATCGCCCTGCCATGTTGGAAAGACATAGCTAGGCACCTTTCAGCCACCTAGCTCCTAAGTCCATCCTCAGACCTCTAAGATAGAAGTTGCCCAGATACGACGTAAACAGTCCCAATCCCAAGTTGGGGACGTTCCAGAAAGTTTGGAAATTCAGGTGTCCTAAAATCCCTGGCCCTTCGCTCGACTAGAAAATCCACGCATGTGCATGTAGCTCTTTAGACTAACATCCTCAAACGATTGTAAGTGACTAGAAATCTCAACAGCAAAGTGCCAAATACAGTTTTACTACAAGTATCTTCACCAGACCCAACAGGTTATTTCTCACAGCATGTAGCCCTTCCTAGGATCAAATCTGTATTTGGAGCACAAATATTTTTATATCAAAGCAAAATATACTATTCCTAAAAAGCCTGCTTCCCACACCTCTGTCATGAGAGAGATTTTGGGGTCCACTGTTCAATTTGCTGGGAGGGGGTGAGAGGAGGGCACCGGCTTAGCTGAGGTCCACCAAACCACATCATGAACGCCACCTTCCACAGCTTTTACGGTCCACCTCTAGATAAACATCTAAATCCACTGCTTTAAGGCGTTCACGGAAGAAAATGTAAAAGACGTGTACCCAGAAGCCCTGGAAAAGACCCAGAGCAACTTTTAAGTGGACTGGATGGCTACATCAGCAGGGGACTAAATCAGTGTCCTTTAAAAGACTCAATGATCCCTAAGTTGAACTTATTTTTATATTTCCAAATCTATCCTGTTAAAAGCAGCTTCTGCCACCTAAAAGAACTTTAAGGTTTGCACTTACTTTTGCATTTAACAAGCTAATATAATTTAAATATGCGCTGTGTTTGGACAGAAACTATTGGTTTCTGTACTAGACTTCCAATGTTTTTCGGTGCTGTGCACTGAAACACCTAACATGATGCCCCAAAGTTTGTGGGCTTTTCAGTAGTGTATTTTTTTTTTTTTTAAATTCTATCCTAATTTTTTTAAAAGCATTTAGATGCGAGTTCCTCAAATTCCTGCTTCTGCTAGCATGAGAAATCCTACATTATCTAAGCCAAATATTTAACTATTCCCTGTCCATCCACAGCTCTGTTGCTTCCTTTCTCTTTTAACCCTTCCAAGAACCCAAATCTCTTTAGTAACCTTTCCAGGTAACTGGAGAGCAGGATTCATTACTAACTTTAAGCAACAGACTGTACTAGAGAGATTTTAAGCGGCAAAATGACTTTCCTTAAACTTTCTTCAGCGTGCTAATTTAGAGTAACTATTATCATTTCCGCACCTTTACCTATGTTATCCCTTACAGAAAAACATCTCCTGTTTGCTGGATACCCACACATCCACCATACTGACTTTTTGCAGAGCAAAAACAGACCTATGTCTGAAATGTAATTTTCCTGTGAGGCACAAAATTATGAACTCTCAAAAAGCAGGTCCAAGGATGCCACAAGTTTTTCTGTAAAACAAGAGCAAGAGAGAAGGAATCTGCCACAACCTACTGCTCACAGGACTTAAACCAAGAATCGCCATTTCAGACCACCAGCCTTGAAAGGACTTGGGCAATCAAAGAAAAATATGGAGTTTTTTGGAGTTTTTTAATTCGTTTCTGACACAACCAGCTCCAACTTGGCTAAGGAATGCGGTGAGCAAAAAGTCATACCCAAATGACTCTGACGTGAGTGAGGGTGGCTAATATTTATGTCCACAAGTATAGGAGGACAAGTTGACTGCTCGGAAACGATCATTCCTCCTTACAGCAAGGTGGGGAAGGAGGCAAGCTGAGCAGCACAGGGGCTCGAGTGCTCAGATACGCCAGGAGAGAGCTGGAAGGCACTGGCACAGTCTGGGGATGCATGCCCAGATGGTAATCCAAGTTGTACCTATTTGTTGAGGAGAACTAGCAGCTTTGACACGAAAGGCCCATCAGTTTAGAAGATTTCCCAAAAATACATTATTTTAAAATTTACATGCGTATATGCACATATATATTGCACATGTAACATTAGCCCACTGTGACTGCTCTCAACCTGCCAATACCCCAGAGAGGCACATGAGCTGACGATGGGGCTACAAGCAAAATGGTACTTCAGAAAGCTTAAAGTAACTGTGCAATTTCTTAATCAGGAAAAAAATTTTCCATTAGTTTGGTTCCACAATTAGTCAGATGTGATGGAAGCACCCACTCCAGGAGTTCCTGAGGTCAATGGCAATCATCTCGGCACACTAAATGGCCTACAGAACAGCCCCCAAAATGATTTACAACCATGATGTAGGTCTGCTTGTGAATTTGAAGCGTGGTGTTGACGAGGGACCGATATTTTTCTTATTTCTTAAGGAAAAAGCCTTCTCAAATATACTTAATCGAAAGTTAATGAGGAACAACAAGGTTGAAAATGAGCATTAGCAAGGAGCAAATACCATGTGTTTGGGTTTGCACGCATCTCTTAAGGAGATGCGGTGCATGTTTCATGCAAGGATTCAGACCATGACATAAGCAGGAGGAGGTTGTCAGTCACCGATAGTATCCATATTTACAAGATACTAAAGGAAACAGTTGCAAAAATATCCTATACAAATATTCATAGATGGAATAACCTGGACAAGTATAAATTACACTCTGGCATTTGACAAATTTTCAAAGTTTTTTTCTTGAATCACTGTACTTTGTTCTTTAAAGACAGGAGCACCTTTTTCTAGTAACTCGATCCTCCTTTTTGACTTGAATTCCCTTCAGGCAAGCAACGAGCAAATTAGCTGTCTATGCAAACAGTAAAAACAGCATTGATAAATAGGGGGGAAAACCCCACAGATTTTACTCATTTTCATTTGTTTGGTAGCTTTTTACAGCTGAAACGAAGGAAACCTCTTCTCCTGCACAACGTAGCACTTCCTAACGGGGTTCAGAAAACTCCGCTATTATGGGTATGTTGTGCGATATTTCTGGAGCCGTGCATCTATGCGCCGAATGAAATATTAAAAAGAAAGCAATTCATTGTATGGGAAGCAAACAACTTTCTGCTGCCAGCAGCAGAAGTTTACTCTGAGCAGTTGGAAGCAAATACCTTACAGAAAAGTATCTGGTTAAACAGAAAAACATCCTGCTTCACCCAAGAATGGTAAAAAGCTTAAACAGGTTGGTTTTTTTTTTTTCCTAGTCTAAAAGCCAGCATGATCACCCTACCACTTCTTGGGAAAAGCTGTTTTTCAGTCATTCTCTCATTTTCTTGAAATATAGGTCTTTCATTGAAACCTATTCTCTCCAACCTCAGCTGGAGAGCTGGCCCTCCCAGCTACGGGTCCCACCAGTTGCGTTCTCCATGAGAAGTCAACCGCATACGGCTGAGACACGGGTAAATCCACCGCTGGATTTGGTCGGTCTTACTCCCTTGCAAAGCAGGAGCACAAGCAGCAGCAAGAGGAGCACAGGACCGCTCTGCCGTGGGGGGAATATGCCCAACTAATACCCCAAATGGCCACGAGGTCAACTTCTGTAAATCTCTATAGCTCCTTAACAACTGGCTCTATCTTTGTGTTTATCCAGCTCCTTGGATAAACACTCTTGGACAGAGCACAAGCAGCTATAAGAGGCTCAAAGCAAAGATCAGAAGCATATTACGTATAAACTAAGGGACGCATTATCTGTAGAAACAGTTTATTACAGTGGAGCATTTAAGTAGGCTTCCTTCCCTAAACACAGCTAAATTGCCCTGGGCCCTCCCTGCATGCCTGCTCCAGAGGAGATGATACTGTAGATTTCATGTTGTACAACAGAAAATATGTGCCAAAACGTTGACACTGTCCAAAATTAGGTTCTTCTATTGAAAAAAAGTTTAAAAAAAATTAATTTCATTGTTGGACAAGACAAACAAAAATGCTCGGGATTGTTGAACCAAACTAAAGCATTTTATTTCGGGCCAATTCAAGACCAACTGATGCTGGCCCAAGCTGCAGTGTGCCCTGCAGGAACTATAGTTCAGACACTGTTTGCCCCAAATCCTCTTTTACAGGGCTGGATCCCATATGTCACAGAGTCATATAACCATAGTGAGCAGGACAGAATTAGTCTAGCTATGGCTCAGGCAAGTCAGGATTCATGACCCACCAAGTCCACACGAGAGATTTCCAATTGGAAGTTCCCATGTGGTTTGTGTCAAGTGAGAAAGTTCTTGCTAATATGCAACGTATTTTCTTCTACTCCTGTCACCCATTTTAAAGTAGTATCAAAACCAATAAATTATTATTTTCCCTGTCCCTAGTCCACTAGTAACATCTGACAATGAAAAGCAAGACACGACTGAAAGAAAACTAATATTAAACTTCACTTTGCATGCCATGGCGGCACCACATGCTCTATTTCCCCACCCCATGCTCTATTGGTCATTTTGCAACTGCAAAAGGCAGAATTAAGAGAGATGAGAATAAAATGCCCCCATCTCATCTACCTTTCCTCTTCTGACAGTAACAACATCTCAGCTGCCATTGTCGATGCTTCAAAAACCACGCATCATCTCATATAACCTTATAAAGACCCACTTGCTGCAGCCATTGCTCCGGCAAATCATAGCCACTGAACTCTCTTGACTGGGCAGTTAGCAAAAAGACGTGTGGCTTTGAACTTAAGGCACAAATTAATTATTTCTTCCTACTTAAATCAAGAGGAAGACAATTTTGATTTGTTTTGGAGGGTTAATCCAAAAACCCTCTGAGGCAGCCTGGTGGTTCCCCATGCAGGACCCTGTATCTCACTGCTATGGAAAGGAGGGCGGAGAAGAGCGCTGGCGACATCCGCCTAGAAGAACTCTTTCCACAAAGTGTCTTTGAGGTCCGATGGAAATTAGATACCTGTGTGGTGGCCTAAACGACTGGGCAGAGGTGGGCAGAATGACAGGGACTTGGGCATCTTCCAGTACCTGGGCTCCACATGAACAGGGCAGGAGTTGGACCCAAAACGCTTGTCCTCCTCTTTTCTAAGCAACTGTTAGAAATATTTGCAATCACGACTGAATGGACAGCATTTGGACTGCACCATGAGTTTCCTCCCCTCACCCTGCCTGGGATGCTCAGAAGAAGCCTGCTTCGCCCTCCAAAGACAAAACCTTACGTTATCATGCACGTAACCAGCTCAGGAAAAAACACCTCAATTGCAAAACAAGCAACCCTTTGTCAGACCTTTTAAGGGAAGGGCGTAGACAGAGTTAATGATGTTTTTCTTACGCTATCCCCACTGCTCCTTGAAGCCCGGTGCCCTAAATCCACCGCTCTTGTTCTTCCAGCAAAAGCCAGTTGCTCCGTAGGGCCCGTGACAATAGCGGGAGGCTGCTCCTCGGGAAGGAGGTGCAGAAGCCAAAGGGAGATAAGTAGATTTGACAGAGCCAAGCTCACACAAAATTTTCTTCCACTTGACTCTCCCTCTCCAACACAAAAGGCGAATCTGCTCTGACGAGGTGGCGCTTAAAAAAGGCCACAATGGGAAAAACAAACCTGAAGTCGGGCTTTAGAGCGAAGGCGCGGTAGCGTCGGCCCTGGGGGCCAGCGGGCAAGAAGGCTTTCAGAAACCACCTCCCACCACCTTGCCGGCGGCTCACACGGGCAGCACCCGGTAGAGCAAGGCACTAGAGACGGAGGGCACCCACGGGTGTAATTCTGCACTACCGAAGCACAACCGCTAGCCGGGGGAGACTTTGCTCAGGCTCATCTACACAAACCGGGGTTAGAAAGCCCCAATTTGGGTAGGGCGCAGGAGCGGTTGCTGGAGAAGAGGGCTGCTCGCTCTGCCCACACTTCCCTTGCTCTACACGGCCGGGAGGGATCAAGCAATGATCGCCGTGGCGCTTAGGCCACTAATTCCCCTTCTTCTACAAACACTTCCCCCACCCAAAAAAAAGTGGAATCTACTTTCCCACCTCCGCTAACACCCCTCGGGTGCGGGGAGGTGGGGTGGCACCGCGGGGGCAGGCCGGGATACAACCCCTGCACATCCAGGCGGCTGGCGTGAATCCAGCCTGAAAACTCAAGAGGGCTCGGAGAGCCCTTCGGCGAAATAGTGGTGATGGGGAGGTGGTCTTGATCCTGCTCCTCGTGGTCGGGCACTGGCCACCAGGCTCAGCACCGAAGCTGAGCTCCCTTCACGGCCCAGCCCAGGGGCACGCAGGCACTGACAGCCCTTTCGGACACTTCAGTCCTAAGTCAGCACGTCCCCTTCGGCTCCAGCTTCATGTATTCATGTCACTGCTATGTTTTTTGGTTTCCTACGACTTTCTGTCACAGCTTCTGGTGTTTTGCTGTTTGTTTTACAGTGCAGTTATAGGTTAGGGTGGCTTTTTTCCCAAATTAAAACAAACAAACAGCAAACCCAAATGCAAATCATCCAGGAACAAACAGATGTCAGAGAATCCAAAACATGCAGTGAAGGTGAAAGCAAAGTCAGATCAATGCTGGACACTTACAAACTTCCCCAGAATATCACCTATAGGTGCCAGCCTGCCTTATTTTCACCTCCATCTTCCACCACTACATATTCCTAGACATCAGCTACCCGGGATTACCTTGGATAGGCAAACTGATGGGAGGAAAGGGAAAAAGTTCTGGTGCACTCCAGAATTTGAGTATTATTTATGTCACTACATCTAGTGGCATCAAAGTTGGGAAACCACTGCGAGAGGGATGAAGGATGGGAAGAAGGTAACTCAGCCATTTTCAGTTCATTTCTCTTTGACTCCATCGCTTCGCAGTAAGGGTGCTTAACCAAAACCCCACAGAAAGCTCTCTGGGGTAGCAAAAAGCCATCCAGTGTCTTAAAAAAAAAAATAAACTAAATTCAAACACCCTTCAAAAAGCAAACCAAAAAGATTTCTGGTGTTTCTTTTTCAATTCACACCATTTGTCATTATCCTTAACAGCAACAGTAGTAGAAATGGATAGAAAGAAAAAACTACATGTGTTTAGTAATGTGATGTACTTTAAATGACATGAATGAGTAACCAAGGAAGTTAAAGAAAACCTCAGGTTCTGGCAGGGTAAAAACCACAGGCATCAGCTTCCCCTAGGCAGGTATAGACCACATCGAAGAATAATCTTGCTTTTCTGCTGAAGCAACCTCATCCTTGTTGAAAGGGCTGAGGACCTTGTCTCACCCCTTCCACCCACCGGTGATGGAAGAGGACTCTCATCTGCCCAGCTCACCATCTGATCTGTCTCCAGCTTCACCTTCAAAAGGGTTCTGCCAAATATCCCGTTGCTCAGATGACACCCTCTCAGCTGAGGTTACCAAGGAATGTATTTCTACTGCGTACCCCTTACCCCAACTTTCAAGACGTGCTTCTCAGCTGGTGTGCGAGGACACACGACGCGCACGCAGGCAGCCAACGCTGCTCCTGGTTAAACACCAGCAATGTCCCTGCGCCCTTCCTGCACGTGCAGTATCAACTACAAGGGGTTTATAGGCACCGGTTGCCACGCTAAGGAAAAGACCGACTATTCTGAGCATCCTGTAAATGCTGGGAAAAGAGAAGAATGGAAAGGAAATGGAAGGAGCAACCTGGAAAGGGGAAGGGAAAAACAGAAGACCTTGGCTCAAAGGAGAGAGCTGACCACACTCTTAGCCCTGCCTTCATCTATAGAAGATGTTTGCTTTTATAAATCTCGGAAAAAATGTGGTGTGTGAGCTAAGTCGGCCCCTAGGCAGATTTAACTTGGGTGACCTGAACTTACTCTGCAGATCACCATAGGTCTCTCTGACCTTGGCAGTGACACGAGGATCATATTTTCTCATGGCTGAATTACTCTGGAATAATTCTGCCAATGTATTAGGCATAAATAGCCTTTTATTTAGCATTGGGCAAATACGTTCTCTCTTCCTGCCTCTCGCCTCCCCAGACAAAATCTATTTATTGGGATAAGGAAAACCCCACCCTTCATTAAGCTCTGGGCACACATCTTGAGGGCCAGACAGAAGCTCGGCTGCTTCATGCTCGTGGCAATGTATTTTCAGACACTGCCTTCAGCAAGATGCATTTTGGAGTTAACTGGTAAGATTTGTTGCTTTTGATTGGAGTGCTCAGCCTGCATATTTGCAGATGAATATACAAGTATCTTCAGACACAAAGGAGGGGGAAAATACAGATTGATAGTGGGAAGGTTCAGCTTTGATCACCAAAACAGAAAACACGATCGTCACCGTACATCTACATGTAAGTGAGGAGCAGCTCCACTAAAACCAGCCAAGTTGCACCGAGATAAGCAAAAAAAAAAAAAAAAAAAAAATCACATCTCCGTCTTGCAGAAAATTGACCAGTTTGGAAGGAACAGGTAAACAGTGTGTTCCTGGACAAGAGTCAGCACAGTTTGGATGATGCAGACCTTTCCGTTCAAGAATTGCACTGGTTTTTGCGTCTGGTCACTTGAGGTCACACCGCAGAGCTCCGAGGCTCTGCAGAAGCCCTCCACGCTTCCTCCCCACGACAGAGGTGGCTAAAGTGGCTATTAAAATCAGTTGTTATTCTGATGCCACCTGATTCTTAATTGCTAAAGAAATGGGGACTGAAACCACAGAAAGGGCTTTCTGGCACCAGCTAAGGAAGTATCAGTTTCTGAGGTCAGAATAACATCCCTTAAAAATATGAATCAGAGTGGCCCTTTCATGCTGTATCTTGATAAAGGCAGGCAAAACATTAGCAGACTGTTTTGATGAAAACCAGGATAGTTTTGTAATACATATACAGACACACACTCAGACGTGCATAAAAAGGAAAGAAAATACTCGCAAACCCGTATTCGAACTATCTTGTGACAGTCAAATAAATTCTAGTAAATACTATTTGCAGTTTTCACTGTCACTCTGAATGAGAGTCTCTTCTAATAAGCTCATCGCACGTTGAGCGAAATGGAAACACAATTTTCCAACTGTTTGTGAACTGCTTGCTTCATCCGTACACAACTCTTGCTGTCTGGCTGACCACTTACAACCTGGAGGCAAGTGTCTCAGTCTTAAGACTGGGTCCACCAAGGCTTCTCAGGCAGAAAAAGAAGTCTCCAGTCACAGACTTGCACTCTTTCCCATCGCAGTGTCGGAGCAATAATTACCAATGCCAAAACTGGCGATTCCCTTGAGTCTGGAAAACGCTTTCACAAATATCTGCCAGTTATCTGAACAGTCGCCAACAATGCCAGCCTCTGAACCATTGCTAATCACGCTGCAGTTTTCTGTGCGAAGCAACTTTGAGTTTTGTCATTTATTTTAACTGCCTGACCAGCTTCACCTGCAATTCGTGGTTTAGGCGGATGAGAAGGGAAGATGGAGATTTTCACCTATAATCACCGGTTGAAATTCAAAGCTCAGCTAAAAACCATTCTTACCTATACCTTATTTAACGGCTTCTATGGAAAAGGCTTTGACACAACAACCATATTGGCAATGGATATGATCTCAGCAGTGCCCTGAACAAGGAAAAATAGACCTGGAGAGAGCACCACGCTCTTGCCTGTAAGACCACGTGGAGGCTCTCCCTCATGCTCACCTCTCACCAGCCCAGAAGGCTTTCTGCACATCCGAGGTCGCGCATCAACCTCATGCAAGAGCATGCAAGGAGAGGCTCAGGACGACGGGTGGAGTACATGTCAGCTCAAAGATGACACGAGTTTCTACGCCCCACGGCACAGAGAGAGATGCAAATGAGGAGGTTGAAGTCTCAAAGCAGTCAACAAAGATGCCGGAAAGCCCAACTTCCCAAGGCGCTGCAGGGATCTGTGCAGGTTAGAACTCCGGTGGGGCAAGCAGAACAGCTCGCGAGGAAGCCTCCGCCGGGACATCCCTGGAAGCACCTCACTCAGCTCCCTCCCCCGGGTTTACCCTGCAGAGCCATCCCTCAAGATCCCAGATAAGGCACCCTGACAAGGTGCTGAATGAAAGCCGTCACCGCCAGTAACCTGCCCTCCCTCCGCGCCTGCACACCTCCAGCACTCCAAAGCCAGCACCGTCCCCAACCTTTCCACTCACACCTTCCCAAGGAAGCAAGCCCTGAATTTAATGTTTCTGGGGCACAGCGGGGTCACGGCGCACAATCCGGAGATATTTTTCAGGACAGCGTCCAAAGGGGACTTGCTCGTTTCGACATGAACATAAGAGTTGGATATTCTGCACAAAAATTATTCAACCCCCCCTCTACCTCATCTGCTAGTGAGGATTGCTACAAATATGACTACAAAACGAAGCAGGCAAATGAGCCTTCTTGAATGCGTATTAGTGTGCTTAAACGGACCGAATGTGCATCTTGTTAGTTTGGAGTGGAAGTAGGTTTAACTCTGGTTTTACATTTAAAAGCAGACGAGGACGGTGCGTGGAGAGAAGTCCCAACGGCTACCACGCCAGCAGACAAAGGACCCCAAACAGCACAACAAAGCGAAGCCCTGAGTTGTTTGAACATGGCCATTCCTACCACATCAATTCAGCAACAGGTTTCAAGGCTTCGCTCACGGTGCCTTTCATCTCATGAAAGACCTCAACGCTGTTCAGTTGAAAGTTGAGCAAAGCGTCACTACCAAGTTTCACAAGCCCCATCCGTCAGGTTTTATATTTAAGTCCCCAGCTCCCAGAGTCATGTGAAAATATTCCACCAAAACCACACGCACACCGATGAAGCAAGCAACCTCCTGATGGCGGAGAAAGCTTGAAACCTGGCTTCCCGAGAGCGAGGCATGGGAACAGAAACACTTCCTCCACCCATGAGTAATATTAAAATATAAATATCTCTTTTTCTATGCACGTCAAGATTTTTGAACGCTTCAGATCACCAATACAGGTCAGCAAAGACGACAACTTTCATGAGATGCTCAGGCCAGCGTGCTCAGAGGACAGAGCCTCACCCACGCATGCAACGCCCGAGCCCACTCCCCTCACCTTCAGCGGTACAAAACACTTTATTCTGCTTCTCCACACGGAGCAAGAATTTCCTTCCTAAAGAAACAACAAGTTTTAGCACAGATTCATCCCTCCTTACTTTAAGCATTAAAGTCAGACCGCCAAGCTAAGTGTCTGAGCGAGGCGATTAGTCCTCCCTGAGTCCCTCCACAGTGAAGGCAGAGAAGCAGAAACTCTCCGGAGGGAAATTCAGGATTGAGATGACTACAAGAATATGCGCGCTACTACCTTTGAATACTTCACAGAACAGTAAAAACCTATAAGCAGCGAGGCCATCGCGAGGAAATGATGGCTAACGAAGGCTGACTATGCCCATCTCTGTTTCTAAACAAGATCTGGACTTCAGGGCCCCTTCTAAAATTACTCAGGATGGAAAGCCTGAATTTAGCTCCCATCCATCACCTTTATCATGAGGATACAACCTCATGCTTCCTGCCACTGAGAATCTGGGAAAATGCAAAATTCTACCTCTTATCATCAAATCAGAATTAATTTCTTCTTCCTATTTTGCCTTACTTGAGGGGGGGGGGGGGGAAGCCCTCCTTGATAGATAGCTAAATTTATGTCTTGCCAAACTGAATGTAAATGCAAGAAACAGGAAGCTTTTACTTGGAAACTGGAATTTCAAGCACTCAGGGGCAAACAATGAACCAGAGAGATAAAGATGCAATGGCAATGGTAGGGGACAGACCTGCCAAGCTTCCTGCCCACACTGACTCAAGAGCATGTGTCCTACCATGATACGGACCAGCCACACCGCTTGCTTTTATTTTGGTAATTGGTATTTGTTCCTGTGAAAACCCCTATAAAATCAAGTCGGAAGACCGGACAATAGTAGACCCGCCATCTCTTATACCCAGATCTTTTACTTAACACTTTAGCAAAAGATGTAATCAGTGGATCTTTGTCCATTTATACAATCCTCTCTGCTGCGACGAGGATTGTATTACACTCTCCAGCACCCGCCAGATCAGAGCATCCAGCCTTCCCCATCACTTCAAGAGATTGATCTGATACTTGAAAGCACATTTGCTATTATCTACTCCAGCCCTTTGGAAATGACATTACACAGATACGGGGGGCAGGCAAATATTGCCGCTCTTTCATTATTCCTGCCGTTCCCTCGCTTGTAATATCTGAGAAGTTCCCAGGTCAATGGGATTACTTTACCTTCCTCCCCCTTCCTTTATCTCCTCCCTCACCCCACAGGTATCCGTGTCCAAATGGGACTCTTCGGCAGGGGGTTTGCTTGACCCGGGTCACTTGAAGGTCAAGCTTTTCACCACTTGCTAATGCAAAGCTTCCCCCCCAGCCCTCCAAAGCTTCCCCACAGCCCTCCAAAGCTTCCCCACAGCCCTCCGCAGCCCGGGGGTCCGGGGCACCCCCTCCCCACGCACCCCCCTCGTGGCCGCGGGTGCAGATGGAGAAGGCAAATGCTCCTCGGCGAAGCTGCAGAAGCAAAATCTTCCCCGTATGGAAACTGGAACATGTTTTGTGTTTTTAAGTCAACAAAGCAGAAGGAGAGGCTCCTGAAAAAAAATCAGCTCAGCAGAGACTATTCCTGCACTAAACTTGAAGGATGGGAGGCTTAACTAGTTAGGAGCAACTCGGACTACATTTTTGCCTACCAGAACGGAGATCAATTTTTATTTAGATTGATTTTAAGATTTACATGCGAGAAATGGATACAATTGGATCAAATATATACTAAAACAAATTGTTGACTCCCATGAAAGCCAATAAAACCAAAACAAATTTCACAGATCTCATCTACCAGCATTTGAGATTTGTTTTATTTCATTATTTTGTATACATTTACGGAGCAGAAATTTGCTTAACTCTTCTCCACTTCTCTTTTACTGAAACAATAAGACTCTCTGCAGAATATTTTGTACTTGAATATTATCACCAGGATAGCATATGGCAAACTAGCAGCAGGCAGTTTATCTTCATCCTCTTTGTAAGCTAAAATTAGCACAATGCTTTTGCAACAGTGTATGATGTATTCAGACCAGTACGATATACCTAATACACCCTCAGATCCATCCCTGGCTAACCTCCAATATTCAAGTAAATTGATTATTAATTTTAATTGAGTATTAATACGTTTAGTATCAAATTGGCATTTATCAACTGGAGAGGCACTTTTAAGTTTAATGCTGTCGTTTCACCTACACCAACTGCAACAGTCAATAAAATTTTTGTATTAATAACACTCAGAATTTCAATTCATTTTTCTGCGGCAATTCTAATTTATATTAAAAGATTATATACGGAAAGCCATGCTGCAAAATTGCGTATTTGTGCATACGCTGCTTTTCAGTGATACGATATAATTAATCGTGGCGAGGAGTTGATACACCCATGTTACGACTTACATGCACCTCCTGCTGCAGCCTGCATTCCTGCAGATTGTTAGCTGGTTACTTTCTTGGGATTAAATTCAACCAAGTCACCAACTTTATCGGGATTAAATTCAACCAAGTCACCAACTTTACATTTCCCGACGATGTGGGATAGCCAGCCGTCTCTGCTCACCAGTCTGCTGTTCAGCCTGGTAAATTATGGCCACCTCAGGGGTTTTTGAGGTGGATTAAATCTGTGGTGAGACACTACTGTTAGCACCGCTTGCTAATTTATTTCTTGTAGCTGTAACGCCAAGGAACTTAGCACAACGCTCTTCCTAAAGGAAATACGAAAGGTCCTGAAAAAGCCCTGTATTTCACAGGGGTGGTTGTTTTACCACCTTTCTTGCCAGGTTCACAGAATAAAAATGTGTAATAGTGGGAGGTAGTCACATCCGAGCATGTATACGACCAAACACACACACAAACTATAAATATTTATATACTGACATCCAAAGATTTTGTGGCTCAGTCTGCTCACCAACTGACAAAACAGCCCCCTGCTTTACCAACAGCCCATCACAGAACTACAACACGGGACCAAGGCTGTCTGATAGTTATACTGAAATATATCTCACCACGATTCTTGCTTTTACACAGCCAGCCTCACGCAGAATTTGCATGGGTTATGCCAGACAGATACAGAAAAAAAGAAAATGGGCAGAATCCTGCACCAAAGCTTCTCTAGGGCATCCTCACTGCCACAGCCAGGGACAGGAGAGAATAAGTAGGAGACGCTTTACTAAGTGGGGAAGGGAGGAGGAGTACGGCATGAGCATAACGTTTCAACCCCACTTTGTTGCCTCTTTTCCACCTGCAATTTGCCTGCACCTTATCCCCTCGTCTTTAGCAAGAGGCTGCTACACTCCGACGTTACAGTGAAAGAAACTTAAACACCAGTTTAAATGATGGCACTTCACTTCAAGCAGTTCAGTTACTGCTGACGACGTGATCTCCTTCCCCTGCTTTACGAAGGCAGTCGATGCAGAAGTGCGTGTGCTATAACCCAGGGCCCCAGGCGGGAGCACCACGGTGGGGTTTCTCCCTCCGTGCTGTGCCGAGGAGGGAGCAGATCCTCTTGGCAGGGCAAGGAGAGCAACAAAAGGTTCTCCACCCTACAAGCCTTGCTCCTATGACCTTCACTTGCTGCCCAGACAGAGCTAAGATATGCCTTCTTCTGAAGTCCATCGGGACGCTACAGACTGCAGAATATTTTTAGCATGCATCCATGTGACACTAACTGCTATTCAGAGAGCTGGGGGAAGATTTAAGAATCAGTTGGGTTACGTCCACCACCTTTAGCTCTTTTCTGAGGACATAACTGGTGGCTCGTAGTAGGTCTTCTCCTGCCCTTCTGCAAAAGATGAATTTACAGCCCTGAGACAACATACAGTATCAGGGTTGTGAGGGCCATCACTCTTCTGTGACACAGGATCAGCCATGGAAAAACAAAGCTGTAAAGGCTGTCCCTACTATATTTTTATTTACTTTTATGATGGTTCTTCTTTCCGACACATCCACATTATGCTTCTGCAAAGAGCAACCACAAAAAAAACTGCCTGCAAACTCTGTGCGAGATTTTCAACGCTCATGAGGAAGAAAATAAAAAATAAAATATATAAAAGTATATATACATATATCATCCGTGGCTATTAAACACCAGAGATACCACCTGGCGACGAGGAGGAAGTTCCCAAGCCACAGAGGGTGGCAGAGGGCTCTGGGGAGATAGGGCTTGCCCTCATGGGATATTGCTCCCACGGCAGGTCACGGGCCCAGCTAAGCTCTCCCGTGTCCTTTCCCACCTCCCAGGCCCTACCAGCAAAAACTCAAGCGTGCCAAAGGCTACACCGAGGAGGCATCATGGCTAAAGAGACAAGCCAGAGAGCTAGAAGGTTTTACCAACGACACCCTCATTCAAAGACCCGCCAGGGCAGCGTCGGGCATTTGCTTAGTCGCAGCCCTGCGATCCCCTAACCAGATCGAGGAGAGGAGACACCGGGCATCTCCCGCCGGTATCTCGCACGGCACCGACGACTGGGTCACCAGGCCAGCGAGAAGCAGCCCCCGATGAATTATACGGTGACAGGTGGCTCCGCCGCAAGCCGCAGGGGCTGCCCCCCGATCGCCCAGAGAAGGTCCCCGTCTCATTCATGAGTTTAAATTTAAAAAATGAAAAAATAAAAGCCCGCGTGCATCAATGTGCTTAGAAAAAATGATGTCAGCATCTCACAGTGTTGATCCTATTAATTAATCCCTTAAAGAATGCCCCCTCGCCCACAAACATTATAATGTAATGCCAGCTTAATCTTACCTAAAAAAAAATACAATGCAATAAGATTACTAGTCCGATTCTGCTAACTGTTACAGCACTGCTTAATCCTGTATTTCAGTGCTTTAACAAGCTCCTACAATACTGTATGGAGTTTATCAGAGCAGTTGCCGAGACAAGAAGGACTTATGTTTTAAACAATATAATTCCACGGTCTTTTGTGCTCTTTACGCGTTATTTTTATACAATGACTTTCATCCCGGAAGATCTCAAAGCCGATTGTCTGTTCCTGTTTCCACTGAAGTCTTCCTTTCAGGTTTCATATTGGAGCAGGATTAGAAATGAAAAAGAAATATATATATATTGTATATATAAGGGGGGGTTATAGCAGCAAGATCTGCTGGGGCAGGATGCTCATCCCTCCCATCCCCCGAATGCAGCTGGGATGGGTGACACCGAGCTGGCCCCTTTCTCTCAAAAAACTGCAAGGGAACCCACCTGGGACCTTGCCCAAAAAATCGAGTGCAAGCAAGACCTACCGAAGGATCGTCCCTCCATCCCTCCAATAACTTTGTCTTCGTCCCCAGGCCTCCCTCCCACCGGCACGGCCCCGCTCCGGCAACACGCGCCCGCAGCCACGCACTTCCCGATCTTCGCTGGTTATAGACATATTGAGCTTCCCATGGAATAGAAAGAGAAAGCTCTGCTCCCTCCCTGTAATTATCAAATCAGCCCGAAAATGAGGAAGAATTGAGAATCCTCATTATAGCACATCATAAAACACGGCGAGGTCTCGCGCTCGCTGTATGTTATTGGCGCAGTCTGCCAACAAAACTTTACAAAGAGCGCAGGAATTCATGTTTGCAGAGATATTAAAGTCATAAAAGGGGAAATTTGTATTTTATTTTCCCACAGCCTAAATGAAGGTGAACCAAGCAAATTTGGCAAAGAGCGCTAGTCAGATGCCATTTCCCACAACAGCGTGGTATTTTCCTCTGGGAATAAAACATTTCCCTTCAACTACTGTTTATAACTCTTATCAGTTCAACAGCAATAGAGCCATCAAGTCCAATATCTTGTGGAAAAAAGTCAAGGTCAACAAGTACTTGCATTTTCGTTTATCTTTAGCTGCAATTGCTACTGACATTCAATTGGGTAATAAACATGAGGACTGTCAAATGCTCTCAGCAAACAGGTGATCCAAAAAGCTATCACAGAGAAAGAGGCTACCGCCAGGTAATCAAACAATTCTGTTGCAACAATTATGATTTGAGTGCATTCATTTACAGAAGCAATCACCTGTCAAATTTGAATGAATAGCGTCAAACCATTCCCACCACCACCGGGGTAATAAGGGCGAGAAAATACAAACTATGTCTACTTTCTTCCCAACAAAAGCATGCCAGCATTAGCAAGAGCCATCGGAAATAGGGTAAATAAAAAAATCCAGTATCTTATTTCCTGAATTGAATTAAAAAAAAAATATTTTAACATAAAAACCAGAGGAGATCGGTCCAAGTAGCTTGATCTCATGTTGGTCTCTCCCAGGAGCAATAATGGATGTTTTGGAAACCCGTATAGAAAGGGGGGTTACACAGAAGCGGCTGCGCCGCGGCTCTGACAATCAGCACTTGGGCAGCTTCCTGAGCCAGCGGTTGCATCTGGACCAGGGTTTTTAATAGCTACAGAAGGACCTATTTTTCCACGAATTGGTCTAATCTCTTTTTGTCCCCTGCTGACCTCCACAGCACACTGTAGCAATAAATTTAACCCAAAACGTAAAACATTTTTGTTTGTTTTAAACCTGCTAATGCTCTGGAAAGCTCCCGTGCCTCTGGAAAGCAAGTCCTGAGACTTGGTGAACACCCACCCTTAGTCCTTGCATTACGGGACAAGCACCTGCTTTCTCCGTACACAACTCATCTTTTTGAAGACTCTTCTTCCAACGTTAGTAATCATTTCCTCCCCCCCCCAGCATTTCACGTGAGAGGTAGGAAAATGGCTTACGCCAAGCAGCCCGGTGGCACACCCTGTTGCATCACTAATCCAGGAACAATGCATGCTTACAGGTTTACACTCATTGCAAGAAAATGTTTCTCAGCAGTGGAGGCCATCTCAGGAACACTTCTTTAACCTCCGATTTATAGAGGTCACTCTCTGCCTGCATCAGATAGCAAAAGACTCAGCTGAAGCCACCAAGACTTGGAGAGGCAAATGGGGATCGGGCCGGTGCCTTCAAAATGGAAAGCGTATGGGCCGTATGGGAAGTTCTTTGGCTTCAGTGAGCCACTGCAACCTAAAAGAGCACGCCCAGGATGCGCAGGGGGGAAAAAAACCACCACCAGAATAAAGCAACAATTTTTCTAAATCAAATCGTATTGGTGATCTTCAAAACACAAGACTCAGGTACTGCTAAAAAAGGGGTATCTTGGACCCTGAAAACTTCAAACCTATTTCTACAACTACGTGCAACCAAACCTCTCTCTGCCCCATCCAAGGAGGAAAGCAAGATGCCCTTCAGCCCTACACCTGAGGTTTTAGGTTAACAGCCCAAGACGTGATTTAGCGATGTGGTATTTTCCACCGCTGTTCCCTGCTCGGCATAGTCAAGATCTTGTCCTCAGTAACACACCCGGGGCCGTGCAGACACACCTCGGGGCCTGCAAAAGCCCTGCACGGCTGATGGGATGCTCAAGTTCAGGGACAGGGCCATGTTCTTACACAGACATCTACGTATACATCGCCTTGCGCACAGCCACCCAAATGTGTAATGGGCTAGACATTGCTAAGTTTAGAAAAACTTGCCAAGGAAAAAAAGCCAAAAGGACTCCAGCACATGAATTTTGCTGCTTGATTACAGACAGGCCGAGAAGTCAGGAATATTTGTATTTCCACAGCCACTTTAAAGGTAAACAGTTCCCAAAGTCTTTTTCCCTCCTTTCGCTCTGCCAACGATGGCAATAGCTTCAGCCTGAGGGATCTGCCTCCAGACGTGATGGCCTCTCTGCTCCCCTCCCGGCTGGAAGCTTTTCCTAAGCAAAGACTGAAAGTCGCATTAAACCGTGCTGAAATGGTTGTGCTGGTTTTGAACTGCTTATTATCTCTGGGGGCTGACCTGAAAAACAAGCTGGTACTTAGACGGAGAAATTCAAGTTTCCCCTGAAAGGCAAATGGGAGGGAGGAAGGAAGGCTTTTTACAAGGAAAAGAATTCGTTTACGACTGTGTTACCCACAATTTAGGCAAAACAAGCAACATTTATGAAGTATTTAAGTTAGCTTTGCCAAATCGAAAGGCAAAACGCCTGGTAATAACAGACGTTTGGAGCTAATGCGAACGATTAAAATGGATCCTGACACCGGGAATAGATTGATGCTCGAGTCACGACAGACACCCGCTTCCAAGCGAGGACTCTCTCCATGCACCATACTGGAAGTGTAACCCTGCCTAGCTGAGGCACGGAGGCTTAACGCTGCCGAAATCTAACTTTAACAGCTGAATCAGGCTGATGAGACCGGGGGAAAAAAAAAAAAAAAACCCAAACCAGAAGGAGGAAAAAACAGTTTCACGCCCTCCGGCTTTAGAGCAGAATGATAAATTGACATCGTGTTGTTATGAGCATAATCTTCAACTACTCAATCACTGTTAAAAAATAAAACATGATTCTGGGGAGATAAAAATAATTAATGCTGGTGCTGCTGGAGAATATGCACCTACACGAAGCGTTTCAAATATAAATATGGGGTTGTTTTAGATCTCGTATCTCACGTCAAAGGAAGAGGGCACAGGTGCTCACGCTGATTTAAAGCAAACCGAGCGCTGCCCACTTGATGGAAAAGCAAGGAAAGAAAAGGGGATGGCAAAGCCTCGGCAAGAAAACTGATACCGCTCCGTTTCCAAACAAGCCTATTACGCTTAATTCGGGATTCACAATACATAAAGCACCAGAAAAAATACCGGGAGCAGCCCCTGTTGACTAATGCCCTGTCTTTTCCAATCGAGGGTCACATCCAGTCTAACCGATCACATGATAATGGCATCAGAAAAGGTCAATCAAAGACAAGCCGAAGCTTCCACTGCCTGGCTGACCTTCGGAGCTTGTGACAAATTGCTATCAGTCAATGTCAACTAATGACAGCGGCTCTTTGGCTAATCAATTGTTCTAAAAATGATCAAGAAAACTACTCGCAGGACAGCTCATTTTCACATCAATGCCTGTGAAGTATGAAAAGCTCATTTTTTTTGAGTTTTTAATAAGCTCATAAGTAAAGCAGTTACTTGGTAACAGGGGTCACCTTAGTGAAAAGACGGAACCTTTGTCTGCCTTTTACATATTCTTTTATTACCATATTATAGTAAAAATATGCCATGCCATTACTATGCCAGAGGGCTACATAATAAAGTAGGTAATACTTCATACATTTTTTTTTTTTTTTTAGATAAATACTTCTGTGGTTTAGGGGCCTCTGTTTGGATGTAAATAATTGTCGATACTCGCCGCGTACTTAAATGCAAAGCAATCACCACCGGCGCGCAGGTGACGTGCCCGCTCATCACTCACCCAAACTTCACGTGACAGAGCCGGTAGCGAAAGCCACGCTGCAAAATCCAGCGGCGCTGCCGGGAAGTTCAGGTCTAACAGCAGCTATTTTGTTCTTAAACCCACCCACCCCATGCGAGCGCAACTTATTCCGACTATTTCCGACAGAATTCACGTTCGGTAGGAAAACCGCATGCTCCGAAACCCCCAAAGCCCTGCAAAAGCAAACAGACGTTTCCGCCCTGGAAGGATTTTGCGTGTAAAAGCCAACGTGGAAATGCACACTGGCTTGGGCTGTGGGACATATATCACAGCTCTGCCGGTATAGCAAAGGGGTGGCCGCGGACTGGAGATTTGTCCGTCCCTCCATCATACCTGCCTCTCCCAGCACGATCTTCGGCCACTTCTCAAAGCCTCACAGCCGGGCCACGCTCAAATCCGGTCTAAAGCTCGAGAAGTGCAGGCACGATTATGCTCTGCTTTTCCATAAGGAGAGCCGTCGGGCAAAGTACACAGTCAGGCGTTGCACCACAAGAAGGCTCTTGAGAAGACGCCGCGTTGAGTGGGAACGAGGAGCCATCGTTCAAGCACGGCACCGCTTTTTACTTGGGGTTTTACCTCTTGACTTGGGTGACTCCCACCCACAGCACCTGTACTGCCAAAAAGGATTTACCCCCAAGGAAAACACCCCTCGCCAACCCAACCGCCCCCAAAGCAATCCCCCGCCTCGCCACCGAGAAGGGGGGGGGGGGGGGGGGGGGAGCGCTAAACAAAAACATTAAAACTTTTGTTTTCATCGGAGAAACTGCAAAGTGACAGCAGTCTCAGGTTACACCCTAAACCTGCCTTGCTATGGTAGTTTTTCAAATTAAAATATCTTCTGTGGCCTCAGCCACTCTCGAGCCGTCCATAGGCAAGAAAGAAAGGAGGCAGGGCAACACTTAAGCTCAGCCATAATTGGAAGTATGTGAAAAATGAAGTGTCAGTTCGGTCAATAAAGGGCAAAGGTGAAGGGGAACTGCAGCCCAAACTCGGTGCGAAATGTGCTCATTAAGACACCCAATCCGCGGGCTCCTGCCCACCTATCCCATTAGTCATCGGCCATCTGACCGCTTCAAATGCCTTGCCTCCCCGCTCTTATTACTTTTCTTCTCCCATGTTAAAAAAAAAAAAAAAAAAAAAAGGCGAGCTGGTTTATAAATCCTTGCTCAGTCATCTGGAACATAATGTGGCCCTTCTCTCCCCCCCTCTGCCCGGCTCTGCCGCCTGCCTTCGCAGCCTCCCAACAACCGCCTTGAGATTCCCGGCAATAATAAACGCGATTGCCTTTTTGCCTATAGGTTGCCCGAACTCCTACAAAAGCCTGAAAAAAAACCATTGCAGCCATTGATACATTTTTATAAAGAAATATCGCCGCTTTATACTCCCAGCTTGAAAGAGCAACAATTATTTGGAGGTTAAAAAAATGTTTTGAACCCAGGCCGAGGCTTGCACAAAAAAAAAAGGGAAAGAAACAATGCGCACAAATAAAAGAGACTGATGGATTTATTTTCTTTTTCTTTTAAGCCGTGTAGGAGAGCTAAACATGGGAATTAAAGAGCCCCACTCTGGATTAAAAGTGACTGTACCAGGGCTTTGTTCAGCATCCTCCTGGTCCGACTATGTGAAAAACAAACAAAATAGGTCTGTTAATACCCCAAACAGGAACCTTTTAAAGTTAGAATACGCAATACGATAAAACAGTGTTGCCGTGAGCTCAGCATCACCCGCCCGTACCTAAGAACTTGCTTCTCTTCTTTTCAATAGAATTCAGCAAGTTACTTCTCCACTGCGTAGGTTCAGATCTCTTTGCACCATTTGGAGGCAGACCTCCAAAGGCCCTTCACCACAAGTTCAGAGCAATGGGAAAACAGCCCACGAAACTTTTTCATAATATTATTCTGCATTCCTGTACTATAACTATCCCCTACGATGACACAATACCGGGCCTTTATAAGAGGTTGTGTCAACGTGCTATGCAATAACATATCCTGCTGTTCAGTGGCACGAGACCCCAGAACAGCTCCCTAGCAGTTAAATATGGATTTCTAGAATAGATCGAAGCAGCTGGGAGTCGTTACTATTTACTAAGTAAATAAATTTACATCTTAAAAAAGACTTTAAAATGTTTAAAGGAAAGAGCATCTCTCCTGCTTTCAAAGGTAATTGTTCGATGTGTGTTGTGCATAGGGACAGTAATAGGTTAAAAATGTACTTTGTGGGGATTAAAAGCGGTGAGGAATCAGGTAAAGAAGAAAAATTCCCATAAAGTCCAAAAATAGACCTTAACATACTCTGGGTTAAGGACTAAGGGAGAAAACTCTTGCTAAGGGGCTTAAGCTTTCCAGCCCGTGTGCCTCTGAAAATGCAACGCTCACACTCACATCCTTGTGATACCTTCAGCCAGGTTGGAAACCCGGCCCAGAAGGTGCTTTTACCTACCCCAACAGGGGAAGTAGGTTGTGGGAACAACCTAAAAATAGGCAGTTTTAGAGGATTATATTTCTGGTGATTAGATTTGTTTTCTTAAATGGCAAACGTGCTCTTGACAGATGGAACCAAAAGGAACTTTTACAAACTCCTAAAAATAGGGAAGCCCATAATATACTGAATATATGTCACGCAACGCATGCCTCTCGAGTCAACTTCTGTGCTCGCAAGCATGAACGTGCGGGTCCCCGGCTTTTCGCTGCCACCCCTCCGCAGCACCCGGCTGCTGCGGCACGGCCACGCCGGCTGCTCCTGCTGCCAAGAAAAGCATCCAGGAGAGGTGAATACGTGAGTTTGACCACAGCGTTGCCACTCCTCGCATCAGGCCACAGAAGACAAGCCTCCAAATCGTGGCGTTTTGAACTTAAATGTAGTTGGGGAGAGACGGGGTATTTGCTGTCTTTTTCTTCTCTTCCCTTTTGGTCATCCAGGATCATGTTTTTTGACTTCTTCCCTAGGCGGGAAGGCTAAACCCACACTTTTTTTTGTTTTACACAAGGTGTGTATGCGGGCATGGGTGTGCTTAAACAACTGAGATTCCCCCATAATCTCAGCCTTCAGAGGGTTTTGAGCAAACAAATCATAAAGCAAGGCTCAGCGAGACCACCGCTACCCTTCCAGCAACCCCATTCCTCCAAAAACCCGCCATTTCCATAGGTGGCAAGTGGCCTGAAAGCAAGTCTCGGTAACAGAGACCCTCTGGAGAGGGTCTCCTTTCCAAAACTCCTTTCCCAAACTTGACCTGAGAGCTCCAGTTAGCAATTTCCCGCCTTATTGCTCTTTCCTAAAGTTTTAATCCAACGAGCTTTCTTCACGAAATGCATCTATTAAGTGCTGGCAGCAATTCCAGCCTCAATAAACCTTACTCTAGAATTTGGGTAAAAGTTTCAGAACCGGCTAAAACATCGCTGACGAGTCTTTCTGTGGATATTTAATAGGACTCAACCTCTAAAGTCCCTTTAGAAAACCCTTCCTGACCAAGGTTATAGCATGCACCTTGCCAGGAGCAGACCAGGATGGCGACACTGAAACCGTAAGATACGACTGGCACTCTGGACTAATAAAATGCCACATTTAGGAGAAAACGAAGCCTGAAAATCTTAAAAAGTACACCAGGAACTGAGAAGCTCAATTTCCAAAGTGCCCAAGGGGTTTAGGAGCATGCTGGCAAGCCTCCCCGCAGACGCTCTGTCCACGCACATATACACATAAACACGCGCACATCCGTCTAATAAGAGAACGGCCCTATCCGAGTACAAAAACCCCCTCCAAACACCACGTTTTAGTTCAAAGCCTATTTTGGCAGCAGCTTTTTCACCCTTAAAAAACCCCCGGGATTTAAAGTTTGCTCCGAAACCAAGGGGCTCTAATGAACATATTGACACCACTTCAACTATAGCATTGTGAATAGCACCACTAGGATATATACGTATACATACTTGAAAGAAAAAAGGCCCCCTGAATTTATGTTGCATATCATTTTCCAGTAAAAGTCAGAGGTCAGAAGGTTACCAGTTTCTGCCTCAGCTCTGCAACAGTTTACTATTCCAGGCCCCATTTTTACTAGGCTATACTTGCGATGAAGTCAGCAACTTTTCTTTAAACAATAGTGCGTCTCAAATACTTAAAATTCTATAAAGAGATGTTATTCACCATGTACGTTAGGTCCATGCGTATAAAAAATTAAAATATACTGGCTTAGTTTAAAAACTAATCTTGTTAAATGCAGACTTTGCCATGCTAATCAGTACTGCTCAACCTTTTTTTGGAAACACAATTCCTTTGTTGTCTAACAGCACTTGAATGAAACATGATCATAAAACCAGATTTAAAAGTATATATCTATTGTGAGTTCAGAGTCAACTTCAATAAAGCACTCCCTTTTATATTCAGACTAAGGATCCTTTTTAAATTTTAATTGCATTAAATTAACACTAAATCCACTGCAGTTGGTCTCTTCAGAAAAAGCATGAAGCATTTAAACAGCTTCTCAGGAAAACCCAGAACTTCAGTTTTTTTAGACTTCGGAGCTTCTGAGACAGCGCTAATTATTTGTAGTATGCCCCACTTCAATTGCACCAAGCTCGTTTCATACTCATCCTGCTAAATCAGTTACTCTGTTTGGCTTGGCACTCAAACAAAACATTTTTGCATTCAAGTAAATTGGAATTGAGTAAAAAAAGTAAATAAAAGCACTGCTCAGGATTTCGTAAAATGGGCCAGCTAACATCTCTTCTTTATACGCAGCAAAGTTTCGATGGCATCTTTGAAATATTAGCATGCATTTCTGCAATCTTAATTACATTTGCTTTTGAAGATTTCATCTTTTAACCCATTTGAATGAAGTAAAAAAAAAAAAAAAAAAAACCCAAACCCCTTCTCATTGCGTATTTTTATTAAGCATACTGCAAATTTGGTACATATGTTGCTCTAACATGTGCCTGCTGGCAGGGTCGAAGAAATAAAGATGCCAATCCTTTTACTAGGAGGAGATGGAAAAAAAAGTGTCAAAAAAAAAAAAAAAAAAAAAGGAAGACAGACCTTTCTCAGCACAAACCCCCTCGTACCTGAGCACATCGCAACATCGGAAAGAGAGCGACCGGTCCCCGAGCGCATCGGTGACCGCTCGCCAGCTAAGGAAGCGCAAGGGCTCCGTTCCTACCTTGCTCACTGCTGTTGTCCCCGCTGTGCGATGTGTGTCCCCCGCTGGAGGGGCCGGGGGTTCCCCCGGAGCGCGTCGACGCCGTGTCATCGTGGTCTCTGTTCCAGGAGGGCTGTGGGGCCAAAAAAACCGAACAGTTAAAACCTTGAGCATGGGGAAAGAAGCAGCCGGTTCGCGTGCTCCCGGGAGAGCGGTACCCGTGCCCAGACCCGCGGGAAAAGGCTGGCAAATACCTCCCCCAAATTATGCCTCCTTTCCAGCGAAAATAGCGTACTCTGGAATATGTTTACCATCTAAATAATCCCATGCTTTATTACCATAGAAAACAGAAACATTCCCGGCAAGGCGGGGGGAGCAGGAGGAGAGCCAGAGAGCGAATCGCTGGCACCGGGCTCCAACTATATTTTTAGCATCCGCAAACCCTCTGGCGTAACAGCCTGCTAACTCCGCAAAGGCAAAATGAGAACGGTGGTCGAGAGCAGCGCCGTTTATATAGGCCTCCCATTCCTCGTACGAGGCCAACGTGGAAGAGCTTAAAGACTTTGCTGGCAATTAGGCCTGGGTCCATAATAGCCGGGATGTGTCAGCTGTTTGCCGGATGGTATATGGCAAATGGACCAGGCATGGGGACAAAAAAGAAATGAGAATAACAATGGCTTCACATAGGCTGTGTACACTCAGCCCCATGCAGAGCCTCCTTGTACTATTGAACAGAAAACAGATGTTGCTTCTTATCACTGGGTGCATTTGAAAGTAACATTCAGATAGGAAAAATTGGCTGTAAATTAAATTCTTAGGGAAAACAATTGTGGCAACACTCCTCCCAAGTCTCCCTTTATCACCAGAGAAGATTTTAATTAGCTTTTAGTACTAGCTTTTAAAAAACATCACTGAGGCTCACTGGTCATCCTGCACGGCCTTCTGTGCATAATTGAATAGTTTCTTCTTTACCATGAAGCAATATTGCCCACTGGAAATTATAGCCGAAAAGAAAACCCTTGTGTTTACAACGTGCACACGTAAGTCTATTGGATTTAAATCATACCGCAATATGAGCCGAGTCTGTATACTATTAAAGTTGACTGATACTGCCAGCTTTTTAATAAATCTACCAATAGGCTAAAACCTAGCCATTTAATACAGCATTCACACATAACCGAGCGAGATTTAAGGCGATCCAGATGAACTTTTCACACACACACATACACACAGGGAAGGAAAATTAAGACAAAAAAGTCTAATCTGAGACAGAAGATAAGCAGGATTAGAAAAGCTCAACTTTTTCCAGAAAAGAGAAATCTCTCTTCCGTTTTTTTTATAATCCTGGTTACAGCCATGATACATGATTACAATTAAAGAAAGCGAGGCCCAGAAAACACCGCATGAATATTTTAAAGCAATTATTATGCATATTCCTTAAAAAAAAATAAATAAAAAGTGCTAATTGATCTGGTGATTCTGTGATTGAAAGAATGATGTGTGAACTGTGAAAGAAATGCCTTTTTTTTTTTTTTTTTTTTTTTTTTTTTTTAMAAATACGCATTCTCCAGCATACCAAAAGAATGCTGTAAGAGGTAATCTGGAACACATGCTCAGAATGCAAACAGTTAATGCATAAATTTTCAGTTTGTACAACTGCAGCTTTAAAAGAGGGACTTGTTTATTCAGAGCTCTGCAGAAAGAATGGTACAGCACCCAGGGGACAGACAATGCCAAGCACAAAGCCCTGGTGCCTCAACATGTAAAAGGATGTTTTTCTATGTGCTACAAATCCCACTTGAAAATATAATTAGAAGGAGAAAATGGCAAACTATTGCATTAACTGTAATTGAACAAAAGACCAGCAAGGCATGTGGGAGGTTGCAGGAACCCGTGGGAGTTCCAGGATGCATCAGATCCTACGAGTGACATCTCCAGGGCACTCTCATTCTATTTATGTTGTCCCTCACTACTATTGTTGACTAGTGAGCTGACTTGTAATTAATAGAAAAGCTGCAGATAACAAGGTAAAATATAGAGCGCCGCACTAACCTCAGCAGAAATGTTTATTAATCTGATTAAGAATACAACTCCGAAGGCGGGGAAGAGAGGGGGGGGAGAAGGAGCAGAAAAGAAGAGGCTCCGGACTGAAGAATTACACCGTGTTGTGCAGGAAACGGCCCTCCTTTATGCAACAACAGACCTGATATATTCACTATCTTTTAATGAGCTCCCCTGATTTATTCAGCCCTGTTCGGTTCCCTCCCCCACTTTTCTACTGTGCGGGATGTAGATTAATTCAATGCTTAATTGTTTAGTAAATTCAATTTTCCACATTCTATTCTGCATAGCTTTAGCTAAGGTTCTTAAATCTTCAGCGGCGAGCCCTGAGCCCAGTGTTTGTCATCTGTGCCTACCTTTTTTCATCACCATTTTTCTTCCTCCACCACTTAATTCACCATGAAAAGATTTTCCTTGCTGGAAAGTCTGATTCCGCTATGATCTGTGAGGCATTCCGATTCATTGCATTTTCATTGTGTTGGGTCTTAGATGCTGGGCTCCTCTTTTCTCACAGCTATCGCCACATTATACAGGCACTCATGCAAGAAATGTTGGATTCCACCTCAGTTTATCAAAATTTTGTGCATCCTAGATGTTTACATTTCTGTATTCAGAAGCAGGAGTTAATATTTTCCACCTAATCTCACTTTTATTAAGCTATTATTTTTATGGCCTGTTAAAAACGAATCTGCTCGGGATACTGCTAACTTTTTTTTTCCTGGCTGCCTCCGTCTATTAGCATTTCAAAAGTATTTGTATTTAACTAAGCATCTCAAGTCTTAAGAGACTAGGAATTACATCTTTAGTCAGTTTATTAAACATGATGAAAGATTAGCTATCAAAGTTCGTATGCAAATTCTTCAGAGATAACCACGTTGAAAGCTGCGTTATTTTTTTAAACAGACGCTACTTAGCCCCGCTTCCAAAAACATCTCTCTCCACGGAGGGAAGATAGATCCAAAGCACAAAACCAAGTGCAATTTTTCTTCTCGCGACTATTTCAGCAAAGTTCCCCTGTCCATGAAAGCAGGGAGCCAAGTATAACATTAATCTCATCCTTTTTTTTTTTTTTTATCTTCCAAGGAACTTTTAAGACAACAAAGTCTCTAAACCAACTTGCAAACTTGCGATCCTCCGACCACTTTTACATTAAATTGTTTCTGACAGGGACACGCCAAATATTATTATTTTTCACACTATGAACCACCTCCCTCTTTCGCAGAAATATTTCCAGCAGTAGTTACAGAGAAAACTCTGACAGTAGTCATGACAATCTATTCCTACACAGAAATAGAAATGCCTCACTTATTTATTCCCCTTCTCCAAGAAGTTGCGGTTTATCGCTTGACGGGGCCTCCTTAGCAATGATAGTGACTTTTTTCAATTCACCGTACGAAGGCTGCCATAAACAGGAATGAATTCCACATCACCTTCTACATGGAAATCCCGCCTTCCCGCTAACCGTGGGCACGGAGAGAAACTAGAAGACTTGCTCCCCACTTCTCCAAATGAGCAATGCCCCTTGGAAAAGCCGCCTGGCTCCCAGGTTAAAGCCTGCGACCCGAGCTCGCCCAGAGCCGAATAACCTGGGATGAGCCATGGGACCTCTGTGCCTCAGTTTCTATTTGGGGGGGGAACAACAAAAAAAAAAACGCCAAAAGAAACAAACAAACAAAAAAAAAGAGGGCTGCGCTTATCTACAGCGCGGATATTGTTGGGGGATTAAATTAATTAGCGACTGTAAAACATGTTGAGTTCTTCCAAAGGGAGACTTTAGAGAAGTGCAAAGTAATATAAATTAATCACTCCATTACATAGGCTGGCTCATTCCAGAGGAGGGTCTCAGCCACGTGGTCGTGACAATAGTGTATAAATAGGGATAATGGCCCATTATGACTTGGGCTTATACATTAGTCACCACTGAGCTGAGAACGGACACTGCGGCATGGACTGGGACTCGCTGATAATCCTTTTTTTAGTAGCTTTTATCTTTCTCTTCCAAGCTCGCCCCTGCTCCAACATTCAACTGAAACTTTCAGCCCAAATCTTTGCAAAATCAAGAACACACGAGCAAAATCGCAAATACACGAGCAAAATATATTTCAAGATTTCGAGGCTGGGCTGTAAGTTCCTGTGATTTAAACTGGTTTTGCACCATTGCCTTTCTCGCTGGTCAATAGTTTCTAGTGCCAAAACCATGGTCCGGCCAGTGACCGATTCGAGTCATGGTCGCATGACTGATTTAAAATAAAAGAGGATTCAGCCTAGGGTACCCCTAATGCTGCACCACTTTAAGGGCAAAAGACCTTCTACAAGGGATGTTTTATCTCAGCCCATGGCATTTGAAATACGTTTCCTGACTTTTGTTTTGGTTTTGAAGCTTGTTGAGTACTCTGATACAAGCAGGGGAAAAAAGAAGAAGAAAAAGAAGAAAAGGGAAAAGGAAAGGAAGCCACAAAAATGTTTGTGTATTTAAATAATCCCAGAAGCACCGACTGCCTCCCATGACCTTTACCAGGTGCTTCATCCACTTGGGTGATGCGCTGGGCTGCGAAGCACAAGCCCCAGCAGATACCGGCACAACGGCCCCATCAAAGGGAGGACCACATCTGATGAGGCCTCCGAAGCAGTTATTGACTTGTGTCATGGTGAACATCAAGCCTTAATAAACAAAAAAGTTACAGACAAAA
Source organism: Oceanodroma leucorhoa (assembly GCA_030449065.1). Classification (NCBI taxonomy): domain Eukaryota; kingdom Metazoa; phylum Chordata; class Aves; order Procellariiformes; genus Oceanodroma; species Oceanodroma leucorhoa. Next base: position 928,342 of record JASVER010000152.1, on the reverse strand, counting down.
TTATCTGGTTAATGGCTAAATCGGAGAGTCAATATAAATAACATTACGTACACTTATTACTGCAATCCAACAACAGCTGGGCTTTCAGTCAAGTTAACACTAATACGCAGTGGGGGAAACCATTGCCTTCTGCTTATATTAAAGAATAAAATGGATTTTTTTGAGCACCAAGCATGCGAACGGGGGAGAAAAAGAGGTCCTGGCCAAGGAACGGAAGGCTTGACCGTAAGTACATAAATAAAAGAAATTGCTTTCTATTACAGGTGATAAAAATTGTACTCAGCATCTTTTGATATATATCTTCGCAAAAGTTTTGCGAGCACAGCCCTCTTGTGGGCTCATTTGTGTTTGTGTAACAACTGGAGACGGGGAACGGCTAATTCGTTTAGCTGTTGGACGAACCTCCGCTCCTCCAGGCTACGAGAGAATTGGCTGCAGGTATAATCATTCACCCCCTCGCCCTGGAGGAACTGAGCTGCTGCCAGCAATTTGTCAACGTAATTTGGGCTTATTGTTTTCCTTCTGAAGTTTTATCTTATTTTCTTTTCCTAAATTAAATACTTATTCATTAGGAAAAAAGTAATGCGTTATGTTTGAAATAGTCTTCAGATTTTTCTTAACTCCTCCCTTTTAAAAACCTTCTCCCAATCCTCTCGAGGGTAGCGACCCTCGACGTTAGGAAATGCTCGTGCTCACTACAGGCAAGAACTCCAAGCGAAAAGGGGGCTGCCGCTTCATGAAGTCATCGCCTCCATCTCCTACAAACTTAACCCGTCTATTTAGCAAGGATTTACTTTTTGCATAGTTTACCCTTCTGGTTGTTGGCTATACTGATGTCCCCAGCCTCACTTGGGCAAAACATTCAATACGGCTGCTCAATACCTTAAGTGTATAATCCATAGCACCGATGCTGAAGCTAGAGCTAAGTGATAGACAGACATGGTCTTTGCAGTCCACAAGCCTTATCCCACTTCACTTCTGGAGTGCGTGGCTAGTAATAACCCTCAGGTAGCCTGGTCCCCAGTCCAGCTTAATAGAAAGTTTTTGAATGCTCTCTTAATTGGGAAGAAAACCTTGAAAAATACAAACCTGTAAGCAGGACTAAAACTATACTTTGATAATGTTAAAAATACAATGCCGTGTATTTCCTAGATTCCACACACATACATTGTTTATTCCAAACTCTGTCAAGTGCAGACTTTTCGGCGACCATGAAATCCATGGTCACGACTACCCTGATTTTTTTGAGACGACCCACTCACGGCTTTGCCATCTGAACATCTCCTCGCGGGGCTAACCGAGGCTGCCAGCCGGCAGCCAGCAATCCCACCCCCCAAAGCCACGTGGGGCCATCGCACGCAATACAACCAAAACCAAGGGGGTGAGAATAAATGATACGTGCAGGAACCTCAAAATGCTGCAAACCAGATGCTTTTTAGTGCCAATAACTCTTCCGTAATCTGCTTCATGCAATTCTGATTCGGAGGCGAATTATTTTTAATAGAACAACAACAAAGGCACAAATATCAGGTTCGGATGGGAAAGAGCTGCTCCAAGCCTACAGAAAGAAGGTCGTTGAAATGACAGACGGGCGATAACTCCGCCTGCAACTAAGCAGCACAGCGAGGGCAACTCTTGCACAGATGGGAACCTTTGCAGCGTTAGAGGCGGCGGGGCCCGTCGAACTAAGAAATTCTGCGTGGAAGTCTGGACTCTGACCTGGATTCCCTTCCTAGCCCCAGAAAAGTCGTAAGCTTTCTATCTTTAGTTTCCCCTTATTTCAAATGAGGGTAAGGCTCTTCTCTGACTCTTCGCAGCCGCATAGGAAAAATAAGATGTAAGCTGTCTTTATGTAACATAGGACGGTTTCCGAGACAAATAGATAAAAGGAAATGAGAGCGGGTATCGATGCGAATACCATAGTTGGAAAACTGGAAATAAACAGGACTTTTGCCACTGATTTTCCCAAGGCCAGGATTTCACCTGGAAGGACCAGAGGCACAACTAACATTGCACAGTGCAGAGATCACCAAACCAACGTCCACCAAACAACGTGAGCTCTCTCCGTTAGCCCTGCTATCGCGATTCGTCGCTGAACCTACCCAGGCTCAGAGCAGGAGCTAACATCGCCGCGCAGCACAACACCGGCTGCGTACCCACGTAGGGATCTCTAACACAGCCGAGCTTTCCCATCCACCCTGGACCCTCAGAGTATGGAGGAGAAGAGGGTATGGCAGGGAGAGGAGAGGAAAGGGCCTGAGAGTCCTAAACAGGCTGAACAGAAAAGAAAACGCGAGTGCAAAAGGACAGGGTGATAGCGCTTTCCAAAGGAAAAAGAATAATTAGAAGCAGCAAGCATAAACCACAAAAAATAAAGGGGAATGAAATGGAGATCATCAGACTGGGTGGGACGTAAAGACAAAAAGGAAGGGGAAAAAGCACAGCTCTTCTTTTCCATGAGGCACCAAAGCCCCGTAAGTTCTGCAGGGGCAAGACTTTTGACAACAGCATTTGTGTGCTCACGGGTGTGTGTGTGTTCACAGCTACGCAGAGACCCCCCCAGCCTGGGCTGCGTTCTGCTGGAAGCACAGTCCCACCACCTTCTGCATATGCTGAAATCAAACCTTGAGGAACCATCTCCAAAGTACCTCTTTGGGGGACAGTGTGGGCAGACGGACTTTCTCTCTGAGAGAGGACTCCGGAGCCACCCAAAACCACCTCTGGCAACAAGGAAAGCAACCTTCTTTTGGGTAGCAGCAGGTTTAGACCTCCGGTTTTGCTTCTTGCATTGGTGGTTGCTGCACGTGGTAGCCGTGATGGACACCCACGAAGCCTGAGCAGCAACGGTCTCAATCACAGTTTGCCTTATGTTTGATTGACCATACTCCATTCCTTATTTTTTTATCTCAGCTCAACCATAAACACCACCTGCCCAGCCAGGTTAACGGAGCCCGCTGATGGTGATGCAGGGTTTTCGTCTCCCACACAACAAACACTGACTAGTACCTTCTATTTAGAGCAACCCCAGATTGTAAACCTGTCTCCTCCCTTTGGTAAGACCCGTATCACTAGATAGCATTAATCCCTGTCCCTTTCTTGACACCAGGAAACACAGCTTCACGGTCACGGTAGATAAAATCACTGCTCCACGTAGATTTTTTTTAAGTCTAATATCGTGCAGAAACACGCACAAAGTCGGCCCAAATCGACATCGCTACCTCCTGAGGGCTGGTGTGCAAGGCCTTGAGGTGTGTTAGTCCTCCTTGGCTCCTGCTGAATTTAATAGGACTGGAGTATTTTCCGCGTCTTTCTAGACCGGGAAAAAGGCCTTCAGAGACAAATAAGAGTCTCCTGTTCAATATTTCATGCAATGATTTCTCCTAAGGTGTAAACAGGAAAAATGCCTCGCCACTTAGCCAGAAAATGAGTGTCTGCCATCCCTTCCTTTTATTGCGTTTACGTGTTAAAAGTCATTTAGAAGGGGATCTGCCAGATGCACAGGTCCGACTGAGACGGCACAGGCTCTCAGACGGCTGGCTGAGGTCCCGAACCCGACCTGCCCGGGCAGATTTGGGGTGAGAGGGAACCCTCAACCTCTCCCATCCTTCTCCCTCCCTCCCTGCCGGGGGCTCAGCCGGCAGCCTCGGCGGGAGTCGGTGTTTCGGAGAGATCCACACTTCACCCTGAACATCTGGGCTCAGGCAAACAGCGAGGGTTTACTTACAGCAAAAACCACACATCTCTAAGCGTTCCCCTCACAGATTTTTTGGGGGGTGGTATCTTTTGAGAAGCCAAAATTAACCCGTCGGGGCATCCGCTGCAAACTTTTTTACACGCGCTTAAACGCAGGCTCCCACTTCCAGCATCCCATCGGCCCAACCGGGGCTTCTCGGGGCGGGAAGGCACAAGCACAGCCCTCTCTCTGCAACAGCCATACTTCATTTCAGCTCCGTCGCAAGCAAAAACGCCGAGCGTATGTCACAACTATCAAATGGTCTTTTTAGCTAACTGACAACAGACGCCATTCGGAGTCAGCGTATTTTGATTACGGCGCATTGTTAGCAGGATTCAAGAGCCCGCTCGCCTCGCAGTGTTGTTCAACACTAAAATGAAATTGCGGTATAATTAGCTTCGCTCCAGCTACACCTTTCCATCTGAAAGGATGCGATACCTGCGAAGGCTGCGCTGGGTATAAAATGTGTTCCTGATTATAAAGCGTTTGCTTAATCTCGAGGGCGCCGCCTTGTTTTTTAAGGCTCTCTGCAAGTCACGCACTCTGGTACGTGCTGCCCGTTATCTCCAGAAGGCTTAAAACTGGAATCCCCGTGATTCACATTTTCCAACGCTCATGGCCAAACCCTTCCGCGGATCAGCTCCTCCGCTCTCTACCGTTTCACAACCAGCCGAATCTCCAGCGAGGCAGAAGCGGCCGAGAGGCCACACGCCAGCGAGCCGGCGGCCACAAACCACGCTGAGCCCGGGCTGCGGGAGCCGGAGGACGGCGAGCTCCGGGGGTGGTTCGCCAGGCCGAGGCGGCCGCGGCTCCCCGACGCCTCGTTGAGGGATGGCTTGGAAGCGCAGCTGGCTGCCAGTCACCCGAAAAAAGTTGGGCTGAGAGGTCCCGGTGGCCTGGCTGCACCTCCCAGGGAGGTTTTGGAGTACCCAGCGGGGCTCGTAGCAGCGCAGGGCTCACGGCATGGCCCCACGGGGACCCGTGCCGACCTCGGGATGGGCAAACCTCGGGACAGGCTGACCATCCACCACCCTGCAAACGCTTCCAGTCAGCCCCACAGCTCTGCTCCTTCGGCAGAAGTTACTGGCGGCACTGCTACTTACTCCGTCCAGTGTTTAAGTTTATCCCCTCCCTCCTTTAAATACATTTTCTAAGTGGCAATTACACGGAAGATAGCAGAAGGGGCCAAAACCAAAGCACAAAGCCACCAAAAGCAACTTTCACCGTCAGCCTTTCGATTCAGCATAGCGCTTCCCCATGACGCCAAACAGAAATGTTTTGCTTTCTTTACGCTATTTTCTTTAAACTATCCACAGAGTGAAATAATTAATTACTTTAACGTATCACTTCTTATTCTTATATATCTCCTATACCTTGCTATCACTGTATGACATACAAATTAAGGTATCAACCCTACCTGATGATAAGGGAGAAGAAGTAGAAAATCTCAGCTCACGAGCAACTAATTCTCTCGCCCCAAAAACCTCAGCGACAGACCTGGGAAGAGCATCCGCATCTCCCCCTCCTGCCTCGCGCCGTCAGCAGAGCGGCGTTCCCCACCCCTGCCCCTCCAGCATCGCTGTATCAGTTCTCACCCAAAGGATCCCTCAAAAACTTGTCACTGCGGACCAAACCCCGGCTCGACGCACACACGTGCATTTAAGAACAAAATTAATCCTCCCTGCACGTACTAGTCATGCGCATACCCTCACTCTGGCTTTAAGGAAAAATAGTAATAAAAAAGAGACCCCTCACCGGGGTTATACGAATGTGGCAAGACGCATTCGTACACACCATGCTTTTTCTACAAAGCCGTGCCACAAAGCACGGCCATGGGCGTCACAGACATGGGAAAAGCACGACGACGCTCCCCTAGTAGGTGGAAGCCACGCTAGTAAAACTGGTTTGCACAACAGGGAAAGAGGGCCCGGAGCCTCCTGGGGTAACACAGCTGCAAAATCCGCGGGGCAGAGAAGGGCAAAGGAGGGAACGGCTCGAGCACGGCGGCCACGCTGCCTCCGGTGTGCGTGGGCAGCGTGCTCCGGGCATCTCTTCCCAAGCATCTGTGCAAAACACCAGGCACCTCATCCCGAGCATCCCTGCAAACAGCGGGCAGCACCGGGAAGCTGCCTGCCGCCGACTCGCCCGCGTGCTGGAAAGGCTTCTCTCACCACCCTCCTCCCGCCGCGGCGATGCCCAGCGGCGTCACTCAGCCGCAGAGCCCCTGTTCGTGTCGAGCGCTGCCCAAAAAGCCTGCGCGGACACGGGCGAAGGAGACCGCCAAGTTGTGGCTTCGACCGACCCCGCTGCGACACGGCTGTACCCGCCACCGAAACACAGCCGCGTCCGGGACGCAGCAGAACTGCTCCCCCGTAACACCGCACAACAGCACGCAGGAGAAGTTTTCTAAATTACAAGCCACAGGGACGTTCCCCTCGTCAAAAAACCTGGCCAACTCCACCTACGCAAGGTACCTCCGTGGCGCAGGGGTGAGCGGAGGCTCCAAGGCCACCGTGGCAGGGCGCAACCCTGTGCGCCTGCACCCCGAGGAGCAGAGGGGTCCTCTCCGCTGGCTCAAGCCTAAAACCAAAGTGCCACCTACCGAGTCCACAGCATTCGTGTCCTCGCGGGAGGGTTTCTAGCAAGGGGCCGGCCCAGTTAATACTTAGCTCGCCGGGTTAAGCCGAGTCTCGGCAAGCAGTCGCCGCGCAGGCGAGAGCACGGGCCGCGGGTTGCTGCCCGGCACCAGCCAGCGGGTGACATCCCACCTGAGACCAGGGACACCTCTGCGCACCCCACCCCGACGCGACGGTCGGAGGACACGGACAGCCAAGCGAGGGGGGTCAAGACTTTCACGCCCAGGGATAAACCACAGCTGGCGCTGACAGAACTTGCCCTGGCTCAGCGCAGGGTAGAACGCCGATGAGACAAAATTCCTCGTGTGCCAGGCTTCAGACATTCGCTTCCACCGCTCCTGTTCGCGCAGGCGGCCGTAGCCCTGCACCCCGGCAAACGGGACGGACAAAGCCGCGGAGTTTTTAATCTGCTCTTCCCCTCTCTTCCCAAGAGCTCCGCGGCCTTAAATGGAGCTATTCAAAGCCAGCGTTAAAAACACCAGCGGTGATCTGACCTTCTCGGTAACAACAAAACCGGACCAAAACCTAAAGACCGAATGAATGAAAAGAAAATTACAAGGTAAAGTTTGCATTCCCTGAATGCGTGCCAGCTGCAAGAATCTTAGATTACATCGATGCAGCTTTCCAAATTTTAAATACAATAATTTTCTGTATTAAGGGCCCAGTAACCCTAATGGAGGCATAATTAGGCATTGATGCCATGCCCATACGAGAGAAGCTTGAAAAACTTAAATAAACTGTGAATGGCAGGATTAATACCGCAGCTTTTCATTTTGTACAGCTGTTTGAATACAGTACACTGCCTGTGATGGCATCAGCTGTTGCTTTACTCTTGGTCAGTATTTCTGAAGTTAAAACAGGCAGTTCTTTTAAGCAAATGAAGAATTACCCCTCTTATTGTTGGCCTGTTTATTTCAGCAAAATGGGTCTGGATGCATATTTGCTTTACGTTAAGAAAAAAAGAAAAAGAAAAAGCCAAATGGCAAATAAAATTAGCTGGCCAAATTCAAAGCCCGGTGATGCTAGTAAGAGAATTTTTATTTACTGCGATGGCCCTTCAGGACAGAGGAGTAAGTAATGCAGTTTTGGAGATCATCTGCACAAGTGGGAATATCATATAGATGCCTGGAGAGTCCTTGAGAAAATAGCTCAGCCCTGATTGAAGAGGAAAGACAATACTTTGGTGAAACAGAATTCTGTATTTCTAGGAAAGGCTCCAATAGCAAATTGCTTACTAATGCAAGAAGCCTTTTAAATTTTATTATGAATGGAACGGGCAACGGCAGGAGTGTGACACGGCGCAGCATTTGCACACACGGCTTAGCCGGTAAAAAATAAATAAATAGGTTACTTATAAGCTCTAGAAGACACCCGAAAATACCTCTAACAAAAACTCAAGCTCAGTGAACTCCAAGCAAGAATATAAAACAGCTTCCAAAACTCTCTTTTTTCGCCAGGTGAATTAGTTCTCCTACCAGTATTTTTTTCGCCAGGTGAATTAGTTCTCCTACCAGTATTTTTTTCGCCAGGTGAATTAGTTCTCCTACAAGTTAATTTTCAAACCTTGGTTTTATGGTTGGAAACATCAGCTGAAAGGAGTTCATCTGGATTTCCTCACTATTTTTAAAAACTGGCTTATTAGTGGACATGGAAGAAACTACCTACACAGGGAGCGCGTCAGGACAGCAAACCACCATCGCAAAATAAAATGCTCAGGTTACTGGGAGGAGGACTGATACCAAGGGGACCCTCATGCCATATTCCCCTGGGAAATGTGACCCCCAAACCGCAGCCCCCCCACCAGGGACAGGGTGCAGGCAGCTCTCGTGCCACCTCGGCCGCACCCAGCCCCAAATCCCTAGCACTGTAAAGCTTTCCAGTTTTCTTAAAAAACATTAAAAAACAGTATCGCTCTTGAGCGGCAGGAGCAGAGCGAGCGGAGGGTGCGGAGCCCGCCTGCTCTCCGCGGCCCCGGCCGGGGCGATGACGGATGCCAGCGGTTAAGTGCCGCTGCGGAGATGAATATGCCTAATGAAAAGCTTACCTAAAGCTCGCGGGGAGCCCGCACCCGGCCGGCCAAACCTCTCCAGAGCGGCGGGCACGAGGCCGCCAGGACGCTCGGGAAAGACGAATTAACTAAAAGTTAATGTGGATGTTCTCATTCAAAAGAAAAGTGGCCTACTCCAAAGGGGATTAGGCTAAAGTGAACTAAGGCCACTTTACTTCTGAATGAGAGCATCCACACAATAGTGCAATGCACTTTAACTAATGCACTTTAATTTTACACCCAATCAATTTGTCTTACCTCTCCTGAGTGTCCTTGTGTGGACAAACCCAGAGATTCATCGAGTTTTGAGGCCAGGCGGGAACCATTAGATCAACCCATCTCACTCCCCACGCGTTATGGGCCATTGCCTTTCACAGTTATCCCTTTATTGATCCCCCAAACTCATGGATGACTAACGTATAACCTCCGACGGCGGGGGGGAAAAAACATTTCTCCAACGGGGCGCCTGGCCTGCATTTGAAGACGCTTCCAAAACAAGAAGCCACTTACAAAACAAGAAGCCACCATGACTTTTGGCAGCCTGTCCCGCCGCCGGCAAAAGTGAGAACGGCCAAATTTGGGCACAAATCCGTTTCTCTCTGTCCTACCTTCCCCGTGCCCCGCAAGCGAGCGAGAAAACGGCAGTCTCTGTTATTCTAACTTTTAAATCTCTTTTTTTTTTTTTTTTTTAAATTGCAAACAGGCCCTTTGCTTCCAGGACAAACTCAGATTTTTTTTAAATTCACCTCGCCAACGTTTACATTTCCCACATTTGCCCAGACGTCCACCGATGAATCTCCAACCCCCTTTTCCAAATTCCAACAACCCCCAGAAACCACTCACCGCCTGCGCTATCACCTTCGGTACGCACAACGACCCACGCAAGTCTGAAATCTCCGCATCGCTCTGATCTATACGCCCGAAAATAAATAAATGAAGCCGCGATGGCAACGACCAGCGAGGCGACTCGACGCGTTGAGCCTGCGGAGGCGATGGGGGTCCCCCGTGCCAGCAGCCCCCCTCGCTAACAGAGGCCAGACCCCCGCCACCGCCGCAGAGGGGCTGAAGTTTTCCAGGGATCTCACCTAAATTGAAAAAAGGATTCCCGAGGACACTGGCCTGCAGGGATTCTGCTCTCCCCTACGCTCCGAGGCTGGGTTACATCTCTTTTTTTTTTTTTCCTTCTGAAAGTAGTAAAAGGGAAAAGGCAACCACGCTAAGCACGCCAAAGAAGAGCTGAACCAACAGCTGGCAAGTTGTCTCTAAGTCACGTTACAGAATATCAGCAGTGGGTTAGATTCGGGGCCGTTAATCAGGGACAGAAATACACTCGAACAAGGCAAAACACCAAACGTGCGCTCTGTTAGAGCTACCCTCTCCAAATATTGCTGCAACTGCAGGAAAAAAAAAAGCAAATATAAACACCAATTTCCAAATTTGCCGTGCGAGTCAAAGCCTGCTCCGAGCAACCGAGCATCGAGGGCGGGAGGTGACACGCCGGGGACATGAGGTGACACTGCAGCGCACCCCGGTCTCTCCTTCTCCCACACAACCCCCACCCGGAAACAATTCCAGAAACCTCCAAAAATTTTCGCCACCAGAAGCAACCCCCCTCTTTACTTTCTTCAATTTGTTTAGATTACACAAGATAGCTCCTAACTGCACGCTCATGTGACCAAAAAAAACCCCAAACGCCAGAAACGCAAAACAACAACAACAACAAAAAAAAGAGATTCCCTAATTTAAAGAAGCTGTGCTGGATTTTCGCTGCTTTTTAAAGCTGTATTTATCAGCACGACCTAGGCTTACTCATTTTGATTGAGTGCGATATAATCTGATTTTTTAAGCGCTAACATTGCCCACGCCGGGCCGCAGTAACCCTTCCGCGTGCAGAGCCCATTACCTTTATCGCTACCTGCGGACGAGCAGCCAGGGGAGACTCAAACCCTCAACCATAAAAGTTAAATTTAAGGTAAAACTCACTTTTTTCACAACTTTCTTGCAAACCTCCAAGTCGCCACAAAATCACAATCTGCGGTCCCTAACGCAAAGGCGCCGCGAGCTCCCGCTTACGGGAACGCCTCGGGATACGCTCGCAAACGTTTAGGACGAGTTCCAGGGTTACCTGGGGTTTAAACTCAGCTCTGTCAGGTTTGATATTGGAAAGGATGCAAAACATTTGGAAATTAAATTACCCTTTGCAACAGAAGGTAACTTGAGTTTGGAAAACTTCACGCGGCAGTTAGGCCTGAGCACGCAACTTTAGGAAGGCAGCAAATATTATACCCAGCTGTAAGGATGGCTACGTTTGGGCTCTTGAATGATTTTTTAAAAACTCCAAAAAACAAAACCCAACAAAGATTCTTGAACTCAACTGAAATAATAACTTAAAGAAAATATACTTAATCTCATATCCACTTCACAATGTATTGACTTGCTTAAAGAAACGGAGAGCAAAGCAAACCTTATTTTGCTATACAATTTCAGCCACAGTGTTTCGGATGATTAACAGGTCCAGAATATAAATTAACACGTTCTATCTTTACATTAAATAGTCTGCCACACTCAGGCATGGTAACAGCTCCTAAATATCACAGCAAAAAAAAAAATTACCCCAAAACAAATGAAAAAAGGAGTCACTGGCTCAAGGTGGCATAAAGTCAGAGGAAGAAAATTAAATTTTGAGTCTTGTAAACGTTATTTTATTGGTCCTCCTCAGAGTCCTACTTCGCCGTAACTCTTTTACTATGCAGAAATGAATTCTACCTTGCACCCTCTGCGCCTCATCTATTATTTTGATGCCTGTTCCTCCAATATGGGAGTACATATACTGAAGGCAGTAATATTCTTAGCTCCCCCCACTTAAAAACGTACATGGTTCGAAAATACCTGCGAAGGAGTCCCCAAGTAAAATAGTATTTCTCAGTATTTTTTTTTTCCACCAAGGCGTTATTTTTGTATTGGCTGCAAGGTATAGCTAATATATGTGAAGTATTTGGGAAAGTTAGTCTAGTCATAACTGGTCGATGCCCTAAACAACCCATCCACCTCCAGATATGCTATATATTGTGTTCCAGTTTATGATTCTTTCTTTGTAAAGAATACATTTTAAGTAATTCTCCCATTTTAAAAAAAGCTGCTGTCTATCCGCATTTTGTTTAGAGAAACTCTGCAACTGCGTGCATTAAAAAAAATCTATTGCAACATAAATGGAAGTGTTGCTTTATTATATACGTATATATATATATGTGATACACTATCACACAAGAAGGGCCATCTAAAACGCCACAGTTGCAAACATTTAAGACTGTAACAAAAATGACTGAGACTCTAGTATCAGTTTACTATCCTTCAACAATTTCCCTGACAGTGGAGTCAAATAATGTTGAATTATGGACCTTCTTACAGGAAGTCTTATTTCATGTTCATTTTTTGATCATTTCCCTCCTAGTCCCTATAGGAATTTGGCTCTTTGCCGATTTGCCTTTGAAAGTTTCTGCGCACGTAACTGGCTTGTGCGTTATTAAATTATAATTTTTGTCAAGTAATACTACTGTGGATTTGCTCAACAAGTTTATTTTACAGAAGAAAATACTGGTGTGTCTCTATAAAATCTATCTTATGGTGCTAATGCACTTTATTTAGATGTGGTGGCTACTTCATACCATGTTTTCCTTAAAGGGCTTTCTAAAGGCTTTCTGTAGACACGCTCTTGTAGGGGAATTTTACAGTTCGGACTAGAGCACCTGGGTGCCAAGGTGATGTGGCTTCAAGAAAACAGCCCCACGGTACTAGTTTAGGATTACCTAGGAAACTGAATTTCTGACTACAGACAGTCTCTGGGGTTTTTTTATCGGAGGGAGTTTTCCCAGCCGCATCACGCAACAGCTGTGTTTTAAACCTTTCCAGGCTCCGACAAACATTTGAAAATTTAAACATGCAAATGTTTGAAAAGCTAATGATTAAAAAAGGTTTATTTTGAAACTTTTGAGGATGGGCGCCATCCTTCAGCTAGGGTTTTTCCAAGTCCCGGGGCCTGGTTGATCTCGAGTTTAATTATCCCCAGCAAAAACCCCAAAACTCCTGCCTCGTACTTCTGGAGCCGTAATGGTAAACAACAACTCCGCAGGTCCCACCCTGGCAGGCAGCGGGGTCACGCCCGTGGGAGAAGGATGCTATTTTAGTGACCTATTGCCACTGAGCTAGTTAAATCACTGAACAATGGTTAGTGTTAGGGGGCTTTGCTTTGCAAAATCTAGCATTAGTGTCATTGCTTTCCATTAACCGAGGGACTTAAAGGCACTGGCATTGAGGGGCCTAGAAGGAAAAGAATAAATAAGGAGAAACCAATAAATTAAAATTAAAAAAAAAAAAAAGAGAAAGAAACAAACCCTGTTAACTGTAACCTTTACTACCACAATATAAGAAAATGTAATTAAACCCGTAATAAAAGCTTTTACATACTTACTCTTTTACTACTCTCAGAAGCGCAACCGCGGGCAGGCTGAGGGACGGCCCCGGCCCCTCTCTCCCGCCGCCCGGCCCTGCGCACCCGCGCTTCCGAGGGCCGCGCAGCCATAAACGCGCACCGCGGAGGGACATCCTAATTAGCCGCCCCAGCGACAAGCACTCAACACCTTATTATTTAACCATTAGGGCCCAGATACTGCCGGCCTCGCCGGGGCCGGACTTGGCACCGGAGTTTACCGGGGACGCGGGGCGGCCGCGCATCCCCTGATAAACACCATCATCACCACCACCACCCCCCCGCGCAAACTCCGCGGGTTTTACCCGCCGCCTCGTCGGCCGGGGGGAGTGGAGGGGGGGAAGAGGGGGGGGACAAGCGCATTTTTGCGCCTTTTCCCTTCGACGGGGGAAAGCAAAGGACCGCTACCCGCGCAGCTCCGCGGATGCGGAGGGGTAGCGGCGGCGGCGGGGCTGCGCGGTCCCCTGCCCGGCGAGAAGCCGAGGCACCCCGGGGAGGCCGCCCGGCTCCGCGCCCGCGCAAACCCGAGGTGCCGGGGCTGAGCCCCGCGGCGGTGCGCGGCGGGAGAGGAGCCGGCGCCGGGCGCGCAATGTCCGCGCTCCTGGCGAAAAAGGGGGAGGGGGGGGGGGGGAGGGGAAGGGACAACGGACACGACGACCCCCTCCCCCCGACAACCCCAAAACTATAGCTTCATTTCTTTAGCTTTCGCTTTAATAAAATAATGATTCGTTGGGAAAATGGGGTATAAATCTTCATTTTGGAGGCAATTAAAGTGTTGATTTCATTCGTGCCCCTGAGCGATTCTTGTAATTTGCTCAAATAGCTTTATGTACCCAGCACTCCAGAGCTTTTAGAAACCCATTTTCTAGTTAGACTTGTTGGATTACAATTTTTATTCAACAGCAGCGAGCCGAGCTTCCCTCGGCTCGACCCTCGCTGTAGGGCTCCCCTCGCTTTAAGGCGCTGTGCGGGGCCGCCGCTCTCCCGGAGCATCTTCCCCCGGCCCCCGGAGCATCTTCCCCCGGCCCCGGCCCGCGGGGCACCTCCCTGCCGCACCGCCCTCCGC